>JAMAIG010000114.1:0-37303 GCA_023629715.1 Taiozyma sp. PG4208
CTGCTAAACAATCTTGTGGATGAGTAGGAGTGTGTAGGTACTATTTTCATTACTCATTTCTGTGTGTATGTTCTATAAAAATGTGCGCCTACTTATTGGACTTTAGTTTTTGGCCTGACATTTTACCTCTCGAGATGAGATTTTCTTGGTTCGCCTAGCTGTAGGCAGAAAGCTCTTTTTCTCCCCTGGAGAGTAGCGAGGGTCAGCCTAACGAGGCTGAGCAAGATTTTATTTTGCTATGGGAACCCGCGAAAATCTGAAGACTCAAAAAATAAAGTATGGGAAATAAGGGTTGCAGTTGCTAGTGTATCCAGCTTGTTAAAGTTTCACATGCAGTGAAATTTAGTCTCGTCGTAAGCCCAATATTTTGTGTCCTGTTAAATCACAGATTTGATGGAAGAATGACGCACAATGGACCCTGAATGCGAATATTTCCAATAAACTTAGGACTATCTCAGGTTCACCGTAGAACTTCTACAGAAGGCAGAATTTGACTGGAGAGTATAGATCTCGAGAGAAAGTTTGGTGAATTCAGTCCTTTGTTTGCCAGCTCATCGACAGTCATACGGAAAATAAGTGACATTCAAAATGAAGACACATATATGAATTGTGGGTTTGAAATCATGCACAAGAGCACAAGCGCAGTTTATTTATGAGGTGCCAGTGATGGCGCCCACCTGCTCCAACCAATGCCTCTCTTTGTTATTGGATCCCAATTAAACTACAGCTAAAGAAGTTTGAAGTTAGTCCAATCACCAACCAGTACAGTTAAGCTGGCATTAAAACATTATAAGAATCTATTGTGCTCTCCCTTGCAGATATCTATGCATTAATACATTTACGGAGAAGCAAAGGTCTGATTACAAACCCAAGTCGGAGTTAATGATTAGAAATAACTAGAGCATCTCCGTTATTTCCAATGTTTACGTGATTAGAAATTGTTCCTGCGCAGTATAGCAATCAACGGCTGCTACGGCTTAAATCCGAGTAAGTGCCCTACCTTAACTGTAACCTGTACAGTGTATCTACATTGAAAAGCCTGGTTTTGCACTTGTGCGGTGACTGTAAAACTTTTATTTTTTGAGCACTAGATACGATACCATTTTCTTTGGTTTAAGCCCTTTAAATCCGTAAAGGTAAAACCGATGATGATACTCACAGTTTCTTGGGCTGTAATGGCCACGAGTATAAACATTGGTGGTTTCCCACTATCTTGAATCCTTTTTGTTTTTTTGTTGTTGAAGGTCAAACGGTGACAATATTAGAGTTGTCCCTATAATGTCGTCCAGACAAAGCATGTTTGAAAAGGAAGAGGACAGCGATGACTCTGTGCAAAGGGTTAATGCTGAAAACTTCATTCGTGTCGCATCCAACCGTGGTGAATTTGCCATAGAGAAGCTTGAATCTCTGGTGAAGACGCTGTCTAATGCCAACGCCTCCCAATTCCCAAGCGCCATCGATCCAGATGACTTTGACTTGCAAGCTATCCTAAAGGGATTTGTTAATGGTATCACTGAAAGAGGCCTTAAACTGAGATCACCAGGTGTGGTTCTCGACAACGTCTCCACCATTGGTAATGACAACAGCGTTGCCTATGCTCCAACTTTATTGGATCTTGTTCCAAACCCATTAGCCGCTTTAAAGAAGACTCCACAGAGAAAGATCTTGAATAATATCAATGGTTTTGTTAAGTCTGGTGAAATGTGTTTGGTACTTGGTAGGCCTGGTGCTGGTTGTTCCACTTTCTTGAGAACTGTCACAGGTGAAACCCATCATTATAAAGGGGTTGATGGTAGAATCATTTATGATGGTATCCCACATGATGAGATGGTCAAGGACTTTAAATCAGAATTGATTTACAACCCAGAATACGACGAGCATTTCCCACATTTGACTGTTAAACAGACTTTGAAATTTGCTGTTGCCTGCCGTACTCCTGCAACTAGACCAAAAGGCGTGTCAAGAGAAGAATACATCAATGTGATGGTTGATATGCTAGGTACTGTGTTTGGTCTAAGACACACTTTTGGTACAAAGGTTGGTAACGATGTCATCAGAGGTGTGTCTGGTGGTGAAAGAAAGAGAGTTTCTATTGCTGAAGCTTTGTCAGCCAGAGCCGCTGTTTATGGTTGGGATAATGCTACCAGAGGTTTAGATTCCTCCACTGCCCTTGAGTATGCCCAAGCCATTAGAACCACTACCAACTTGCTGAGATCAGTTTCATTTGTCACATTATACCAAGCCTCTGAGAACATTTTCACTTTATTTGACAAAGTCACTGTGCTCTATGAAGGTCGTCAAATCTTCTTCGGTCCTGTTGAAAAGGCCAGACAGTTCTTCATCGATATGGGTTATGAACCATTGAATCGTCAATCTACTTCTGAATTCTTGACTTCTATCACTGATCCTTTGGGCAGATTTACTAGAGAAGGCTTTGAGCACAAAGTCCCATTGACTCCAAGAGAATTTGAAGACTATTGGTTGAAATCCGAAGAGTATAAGCTTTTGGTGAATGAGATTAAAGATCAAGAATCCATCGTTGATGCTGAATCTACTAAACAGCTGTTTAAAGAATCATTAGCTCTTGAAAAGTCTAAACATCAAAAGGTTTCCTCCAAGTATACCATCAGTTATCCTGCACAGTTGAAGTTATTGGTTGGTCGTGCTGTCAACAGGGTCCTTGGTGATCCAGTATTCATGACTGTTCAATGTATCTTCATTACTTCTATCGCTTTCATCATCGGTTCAATGTTCTGGAATATTCCTGGTGATACATCTGGTGCGTTCTCCAAAGGTGGTTTGGTTTTCTTCGTGTTAATTTACTTTATCTTCAATGTTTCTCAAGAGCTTGTCTTGGACTTTCAAAGCAGACCAATTATTCAACGTCATCGAAGTTATTCCTTTTATGCCCCATCTGCTGAAGCTATCGCTGAATTCTTAATCGACTTCCCTGTGAAGCTGGTTACTATCTTCATCTTTATTATAATTGGTTATTTTTTGGGTAATTTGAAGAGAACAGGTGGTAACTTTTTCAGTTTCCTGTTGTTCGCATACGTGACCGTTATGGCTGTTAAGGCTTTATATAAGACTGTTGCTGCCTTTTCACCAACGTTGTCCATCGCCAACAGTGTTGGTGGTCTTCTATTGATCGCATTGGTGTTGTATTCAAGTTTCATGATCCAGGTTCCTGATATGCATCCTTGGTTTGTCTGGATTGCCCATATCAATCCTGCCAAGTATGGTTTTGAATCCTTGTTGGCTCCTCAGTTCCATGGTGAAGAAATGAACTGCCCTTCACAATTTTTGATTCCAAATGGTGAAGAATACACCCAGTTTTACGGTACCGATAGTCAAGTCTGCGCCTTCACAGGCTCTGAATTGGGGAACGATTACATTTCCGGTAGTAGATACATCAAGACGGCTTTTGGCTACTCAATGTCTCATGTCTGGAGAAATTTTGGTATTTTGATCGGCTTCCTAATTTTCTTTGTTGCTACTTTGATCTTCTTCTCTGAATGGATGAAGTTTGGTGAAGGTAATGGTGACCGTTTATTGTTCGAAAAGGGTCGTATACCTGAAGAGTTCACCAAGACTGAAGACCAAAAGGATGTTGAAGCCGCTGGCGTCACTGAAGATGGGTTAAGATTGACCAAATCCAAGAGAGATGCAGCTATCTTTGAGGGCGAAGACCTTGGCACTGATGATGTCTTCACTTGGAAAAACTTGGACTACATTATCAAGTTAAAAGGTGGTGAAGAAAGAAAACTATTGGATAATGTCCAAGGTTATGTCAAGCCTGGTGAATTAGTTGCCCTGATGGGTGAATCCGGTGCTGGTAAGACCACATTGTTGAACGTTTTGTCTAACCGTGTTGATACCGGTGTTGTCACTGGTGATATGTTAGTCAATGGCTTGCCTGTTGATCAAACTTTCAAGAAGAGAACAGGTTATGTCCAACAGCAAGATTTACACTTGAGTGCATTGACCGTCAGAGAGTCACTGATCTTTGCCGCTAGATTAAGAAGACCAGCTAGTGTTCCAGATGAAGAGAAATTGGCTTACGTTGAGAAGATGATCAAGATCTTAGATATGGAACAATACTCTGATGCCATTGTTGGTGAACCTGGTAATGGGCTGAACGTTGAACAAAGAAAGAAATTGTCTATTGGTGTTGAATTAGTCGCTAAACCTTCCTTGTTATTATTCTTGGACGAACCTTCCTCTGGGCTAGATTCCCAATCTTCGTGGGCTGTCATCCAAGTCTTGAAGCATTTGGCTCAAGCTGGTCAGGCTATTTTATGTACTATCCATCAACCTTCTGCTACTTTGTTTGAGCAATTTGACAAGCTATTATTGTTAAAGAAAGGTGGTAAAACTGTCTACTTTGGTGACGTTGGCGACAACTCCAGAACCTTGTTGGACTATTTTGAAAGACAAGGTGGGAGAAAGTGTGAAACTTTAGAGAATCCTGCTGAATACATCTTGGAAGTCATTGGTGCTGGTGCTACTGCTCATGTTGAAGAAGACTGGTATGATAAGTGGGAGAAATCACCTGAGTACGTTCAAGTTGGTCGTGATATTGAAGATATCATCAAATCCACTGGCTCCATTTCACACTCTGAAGATGATAAGGCCCTGCGTAGGGTTTACAACTCTTCATGGTTTTCACAATTCTATTATGTCTTTCACAGAACCTTGTTACAGTTCTGGAGGGACCCTGGTTATATTACTGCTAAATTTGGTTTATACACCATTGCTGGTCTGTTTATGGGGTTCACCTTTTGGGATATTGGTACATCTGTTGCTGGTTTGCAACAACTAATGTTTGTTGCCTTTTTAACTATTGTCATGTCTAACCCAATCCAATTGCAGATGCAGGACAAGGCAGTCAGCTCTAGAGTGTTATACGAGACCAGAGAGTCAAAGAGTAATACCTTCCATTGGTCGGTGTTGCTGTTTGCTCAAATCATTGTCGAATATGGTTTCAACTTGATTGGTGCTACTTTATTCTTCCTGACCTCATACTATCCATTGAAGATTGACCAAAGTTCAAGTATGGTTGGTCGTTTCTACTTGTTATCCGTTATTATCTACCAGATTTACAGTGCAACCTTTGCTATTGGTACTTATTACTTTTCCCCAGATTTACCTTCTGCCGGTATGGTTTCCTCTGTGGTCAACATCTTCACGTTTGCATTTGCCGGTGTACTTCAACCTGTTTCCTTGATGCCAGGTTTCTGGACTTTTGTTCACAAGGTTTCACCAGCTACTTACGTCATTGAGGCATTGGCTACAACGTTGGTTCATGGCAGACCTGTTCATTGTAAGAAAAAGGAGCTTTCATACTTTGATGCCCCAGATGGCTTAACCTGTGGTGATTTCATGGAATCTTACATTAGCACGAATGGTGGTTACCTGACCGATCCTTCTTCAACTGGTCAATGTGGCTTCTGTCCATATGATTCCGCTGATGTTTACTACGCTACCCAGAGAAACTTCTATTCTTCTCATTTCTGGAGAAATTTCGGCTTCATGTTTGCCTACATCATTTTCAATGTCGTGTCAATCTTGATCTTATATTGGGTATTCCATGACGCTGGTGCTTTCTTTGCAAAGAGAAAAGCTGCTAAGGCAAATGCAAAGGCCAAAAATGTTGAGCAGAAGGCCTGAACTGCGAAATAGATTACCAGCTGGGCCCTGTCGCCTGGCCCCTTCCTCTAGTGGATATATTCTTTTATTTTAACAATTCTAATTCTTAATAGTACGGGGTCTTCTATAATATATAACGTCCATCGTAGTACTTAAACCTCACAGTCTTCTGCTGAAGCTTTCTTGAATTTGCTGTTTATCTTGAGATCATTGTGGTTTTAGCCACTCATTTCTGTTCAGATCGGAGAATAAAAAATCTGGCATCTCTGTAGAACGTCAACACAAGTTCAGACCTACGATTTTGTTTCTAGAGCAGGTAATGACAAAATCTAAAGTTGCCATTCTACTATGTGACTACTCACCTTCCATTGCCCCAACTTTTGGGAATTTTGCTGAACAATCAGCTGCGTTATTACAGAGATCTGGCTTATCATTAGCGATTGAGATGTTTGATGCCCAAAAGTCACAGTTCCCATCCAAGGGGCAATTGATTGATATTAAGGCTATATGGATCACCGGCTCTGCTTCTGACTCCTTTGAAAACTTACCATGGATTTTGAGCTTGATCCAATTTATCCAAGACACCAGGGATACTCATCCAAATGTTGCCTTTATCGGGATCTGTTTCGGTCATCAAATCATTTCAAGAGCCCTAGGTGCTAAAGTCGGCAGAAACCCACAGGGTTGGGAGTTTGGGTCCTATGAAGTACAACTATCCAAGGACGAAGAAATTAGAGAATTCTTTGGTGGTGCTTGTGCTTTCAAGAATATGGAGGTGCACCAGGATATCGTGTTTGATCAATTACCTGGTTTCAAGAACATTGGGTCCACGAAGACGACGAATATCCAAGGTTGGTACAAACGAGGGGAACTTTTGACATTCCAAGGTCATCCAGAGTTTAGTGAAGAGGTCGTTGATGTGCTCTTGGACGCTAATAAGGAAAACTTGACCGACGAGGTTTATCAACATGGGAAGAAGAGCTTAAAAGCTGGGAACGATGTCCTTGAATTGGGTAAGTTGATTGTAAAGTTTATCGGGAGCTCTTAAAAAGGAGAAATTATACCCCCTCTTGCAGACCGGTTCACTTTGTGCTGTCTGGGAAATTGCTGTCGTTACAGGGTCATCCAAAGCTCAGTAATGATGAGATGAGTGTTATTGGTTAAGTTAAATCATCAGCTTCGTTCGAGATGAGCTGCGAAGCGGCACCACAGCGATGTGTGGGTGAATTTATGATATGACTGTACTTTAATAGACTACGACATATAACTTAGTTGTTATGTTAGATAAATTTCATCCTAGTCCATTGTCTTTTTAGCTCTCTTTCTTGTTCTTTGGGCAACAGAATCGGCATCAGTTGCAGAGGAGTCCTCTGTTGTCTTCTTTCCCTTGATCTTTTCCTCCTCAGAGTCTTCCTTCAATTCTTTATTTGAATCTTTCTTCTTCTCTCCATCGTCAATCTTCTTGTAAGCCTTTGCAATCAAGTCATTGATATACTTGAACTCAGTCAACCATCTCAAACCAAGAGATAAGGCGATAGCACCACCAACAAGGTTCTTTACCATGCTATGGGCCAGCATTCTCCATTCAAGGGCCCCACCCTCAGCTAAACCGCTATGATGGTAGGTATCCCACAGAAGAGAGACCACTGCTTCACCGGCAGCAGTGATTAGCAAGAACTTTGACCTCTCGGTCTGAGAGTAAAGAAACCCAGACAAAAAGGAAAATAACCAGCCTGAGATCGTCTGTGAGGAAGGTGTACCTGCCAGCAGGAGCACATGTAGTGTCACAATGTTGATGATGTCGTAGGTCTTCATTGTGAAGTAGGATTAAATGGTTAACAACAAGCTTCTAAGGAAGAACGTGAGAGATGAGTTGGAGAAAGCTTATCAATGTAAACAATGAAATCGGTAGTGCACGTGACTATAAGCGTGACTTTCGCGAAACTTGTCAAATTTCACAAAAAATTTATTTACAAGGCGATGAGGCCTTCTATGTGATCTTTAAGAAGATCTTTACAACCACCGTTTTCAACCATGTTTGCTTCTAGATTTGATCCCAATGCCATTGTGGCCAGTGTGGAAACAGTGAGGAAGCCGTTGCCACTAAAGAGAAAATTGAGCCATTCTGAGAGCGATGAAGAAGATCAAGGTGATAATGATAGTCAAAGTGATAGTGACGATGACTCTGATGAATCTGAATGCGATGGCGAAGACAGCAGAAACGGATCAGAGGTGGAAAACGAGCAGGTCACTGTCGAATCAAAGACTGAAGAGGAAGAAGTTGCAGTAGAACCAAAGTGGGAAAATCAAACAACCGAGCCACAAGATGAAGAAATGAAGGATGCACCTGAACCATTTATGAATAAAGAAAACTACGACTCCAAATTCGCTTCCGTCATCTCCCGTTTCAACAGATCCATTATCAAAGCCAGATATGCTCCAGAGCCTGAGTCAGAATCCTTAGAAGAAGAAGAAGAAGTAGATACACATGAGCTTGCACCATTACCACAACCAGAACTCCCAAGAGACCAAAGACTTTCACGTCAGCAGTTATCGAAGAACCTTGACTGGCTTTCCAACCCAATCTATATCCATCCAAGCTCCACAAGATCGTTCTCGGAATACCCTGAACTTCATCCCAAGATCCTGCAGAATTTGAAATCACTAGAGTTTCATAATGCATTCGCTACACAGATCAAGACCTTGGAGTTATTACTTCCTGAAATCAACAACACTTTAAACCCACTTGCACAGAAAGGTGATCTGCTAGTCAATGCATCCACTGGTTCTGGTAAGACTCTGGCTTATACCATTCCTATTGTGCAGTCTCTTGTTGGTAGAGTGGTGCCTAGATTGCGTGCAATTGTTATTGTCCCAACAAAGCCTTTAATCCAACAAGTTTTCAAGACATTCACCTCTATTTCAAAGAACTTTGACCTGAACATTGTGACATTGGGTAAGAATGATTTATCATTAAAGGAAGAACACTCTAGATTGGTCAAGAATACCCCTGATATTGTTATTACTACGCCGGGTAGATTAGTTGATCATTTAAACTTGAATAGCTTCAACCTAAAGAGTTTGAAATGGTGTATCATTGATGAAGCTGATAGGTTACTAAACCAGAGTTTCCAAGACTGGTTAAACGTGCTATTTCTGAAATTGAATGAAATGGAAGTGGAAAATGTCTCCAAGGTGTACCAAAGGAGACTGGTTAAGATGATATTCTCTGCTACTTTGACCACTGATTCTGGTAAGTTGTCCAATTTGAAGTTCTACAACCCAAGATTGATCATTGTCAATGATGAAGACCAAGTGATATCCAAGGAAAAGATCTACACCTTACCATTGAAGCTAAAGGAATATTCAATCAAATTATCATCCACAAAGTCATTATCTATCAAACCATTAGTTTTGCTAGACCTACTAAGACACCTATCATATCCATCAAATGTCTTAGTATTTACTAAGTCCAACGAATCCACACTGAGATTGTCCCGTCTATTGACGATCCTCTCCAGCAAATACTCATTATCCCTATCCATTGGCAACATCAACTCCCAATTGTCTCCACAGACTAAGTCCAAGATCCTACAGGATTTCACCACTGGTAAAATCAACATCTTGGTCGCCACAGATTTGATCTCCCGTGGTATTGATATCCCCACCATCAGACACGTTATCAATTATGACCTGCCTCATTCATCTAGAGAATACGTCCATAGAGTCGGTAGAACTGCAAGAGCTGAGATGGATGGTGAAGCTTATAGTTTGGTTCTGGGGAAGGGTGAATTGAAGTTCTGGGATTCAATGAATTTGGATATCAACAGATCCAATGCAATCAGTGAACTGGGCGACGCGGTGGATGCAAAGAAGACCACTAAACAGTTCAGTGAGACTTTGTATGGAGAGGCATTAAAGGAATTAGAAAAGGAAGTGTTTAATAAGCCATAGTGATTTTTATTGTGTTTTTATTTTGCATTAATGCTAGTAATAAATAAGTAATAAATAGTTCGGGGTAGCTCTGCTTCCCCAGGATTAAACAAATCCCTGTAAAGAGTCAACATCTATTGAATTCATCCAGAGCCATTCAAACAGCGTGTGGGTCATTTTCAATCAATTTCAAGGCATCACCAAAAGTGTAAATCTTGTCAGCTTTTTCGTCAGGGATACCAATACTGAATTCCTCTTCAATGGCCATAACGACTTCGACAACGTCTAAAGAGTCAAGACCAAGATCCTTGCTGAAGTTTGTTTCCGGTGTAATCTTGGCGTCCTTTGGAACCTTGTCATAGCCTTCTAAGATCTCCAGCAGTCTTTCATTGATAACATCAGTGGTCAGCTCTGGAGCAGACGAGTATGATCTGTGTTGGAGAGAAGTAAAGTGTTGGAAGCCAATTGAGGGTCTTGTAAGTGGCTGAGTCAAAATACGGGCAGCTCTGAACTCTGTTCCTGTGGCCAATAGTCTTCTAAACATGTTTTCTCGCTGGTTTCACGTGCCAGATCTCCGTCTTTGTTTCTGAGTGGAGTCAAAGGGAGCTTTTCCGTTATTTCTCCAGTAAAATCACCATTTTCGCGGGTTGAGTTGGTCGGATATGTTCTCTACTTTTACGAGTTCCGACCAAAAAAATTGGAAAATTCAACCACCAAAACCGCCAATTCACAGTCGAAGCTGCTTCCGCTTCCACTTCCACATATCTCACACAGCTATGAGTGCCCTTCGCTTTGCCTTCCAGGGTCTTTTCACACAGAGAGCAGCCACATCGCTGCTCCGCACCCGTCCAACCACCTCTTTAGGCCTTTCCTCCATCCTATCACAGGCCATTGCCCAACCGACAAAGATATCACAGCGTTATGCCACTATAAATCAAATCAAAAGAGGTATGACTAAGCCATTGAACAAACGTCCAACGAAATCACCGGATTTAGAAACCTCTCCTTTCAAAAAAGGTGTCGTGTTAAGAGTCATGGTGTTGAAACCAAAGAAACCCAATTCGGCCTTAAGAAAAGCATGTAGAGTGAGACTAACTAATGGTAATGTCGTTTCTGCTTATATTCCAGGTGAAGGTCACAATGCACAGGAACACAGTGTGGTGCTTGTCAGAGGCGGGAGATGTCAGGATGTTCCAGGTGTTAAGTACCATGTTGTTAGAGGTGCTCTGGATTTAAGTGGGGTTGCTAATAGACAAACATCAAGATCTAAGTATGGTGCTAAGAAACCTGCCAAAGAATGAGTTTAATCGGTTGTAAATAGAAAAGAAAGCATAATAGTGAGAAAAACTTTTGTATATTTCCATTGGATATTGTAGTATACAACCAGAATTAAATTGTGATAATATGGGTGATTGTCATTCGCTGGTATTTCAAGATGATTGAAATCTTCTACCAGAAGCAGTCTTTCTTTCCACAGCTTCATCATTTTCGGGCTTGGCTCTGTTTAAGACCTTCACGTATTGGTCAACTCTGAATCTCATTCTGGAGTGTAGGTAGGCCTTGGAACATTTAATATGGTAATGGAAGTAATTTCTAAATAATTGGATTTGAGAAATGGTGTTGTCAGCTTTTTGTCTAGTTAAATGTCTTGGGAAAAGAATGAATGTAATGTAACCTTTTTTCTCATCTGGGCTATATTTAATCAGATCACGGACCTCTAAAGGCGGTTCACGATGAGAGTATAACACTTGTGGAGCATTCTGCACCGCTCTTCTTCTAGCATCCACGAATTCTTGTAAGAAAACTTTACCAAAGATCTTATCGGTTTCATCTTTGAAAACAGTGGAGAAGATAACGGTGACACGATCGAATGATGGTTGGATGTAAATGGATTCCTCGTCTCTGTAATTGATCTCAAGGATGCTGGCACGAGTTTCTGGTTCCAAATTTGTCTCAGCGTATTTATTAGCCAATGACTCGTACTCCTTGAAAGCCTGTTCAAAAGGGGCAGCTAATAAGTTTCTCTTCAATAGGGCAATGCTATCAATGATTCCGAATTTCTCTTCTTCACTCTTGGAAGCAATTTGATCGAGGTCTAAATATATGGAATAGTCATAGCCTGGTTCCGTTGTACCCTCCACTTCAAATTCACCATATACGGAATGCAATTTCTCCAAAGCACCGTACTTCTTGACGTCTTTAAACGACTTAGACGTAATGGAAATCAATAGTTTTGATTTTGATTCAGGTGTGGAAAGATGATATGTGGTATAGTCAAAGTCACTGACGATTCTGTCGACTAATTGAGGCTGTTCAAAAAGCTCGGTCAATGTCTTTCTGATGAGCAGATTGTCACTTTGCAGTTGAAGCATGGTTGTTTGGGGTGTCCGTGTGGCAATTGGTTGACTGGTTTTATCGGTAATCTGCTGTGGTTTTGGCTCCTTTATTCAAACCAAAATTAAGGAAATCGACCGAATTCGCGAAAGTGATGTCGGAATTTGGGAAGGGGTCACGTGTTATAGCCTCGGATCGTGAATCAGGCCGGTTGTATAGAGATTGATAAGAATCGGAGTTGGAAGACTTTCATGTCACCTCTTCCATCAGTGGATTTGTTTTCAAATTTTGTTGTTGAGATCTCTACAGTTTTCGTATACGTCGCCTAAGTTAAATTGAAATCAATTGAAAACCTGTTTCTCTTCTATGCTCTTTATAATAACATCACTTGGAACTGAATTTTCCTTAATGTAAATTGTATTTCTGTAATCATTATTGTCTGTTCTTTCATAACCTTCCTCCAATGTATCCACTATCCCAGCTTTTAAATGACGATGTGCTATTCTTTCCCTTGCAATCTCCCATGGAACTTGAATCTCCCATCTCTCATCTGTTAAATTACCGATATCCTTCCATACTGGGTCTTTCAGGAGTACGTAATTTCCCTCGATGATGACAATTCTGTGTTGTGGTAAAATTGTGATTGCATTTTCAATTGGATCCTTTAAAGCATGATCAAAACTTGGGGCAGTGGTGGTTGGTGTCTTCTGTATACTTTGTACCAATCTGTAGAACAGTTCTACGTTAAAAGTGAATGGGGCTCCACGTCTTTTGAAGGCCTCTTCTTTGTTGGGGAACTTCTCAAGTTCGGATATGTAGTAGTGGAAGCCATCCTGTGTCACGACGACTGCAATCTCTTTCCCAGCGAGTTCATTGATCTTCGAGATGATGTTGTGGGAGATGGTGCTTTTGCCCGAGCCAGGGGAGCCCGCTAGAGCCACGAGAACTCTTCTATCGTGTCTTTCCAGTAGTCTCAGCGCCCTCTGAGCCAGCTCTGTTTCTATGCTGTCCATTCCGTGGTGCTCAGTGTGTCTGTGACTTCTGGCTTTTACCTTATGGCTTATGGGTAATCTTTGATTTTCGGACCTTCCATTTCTTTTTATTTCGCACACGCAAGATAGTGAACCGAGAAATAACGGCCACAAGACAGGAACGCGCTTTCCATTCCTTAATCGCTTCTAAAAAACCAGAAAAGCCCCTGCTCAGTGAAAAGACGAGCAATTTACAGAGAGTTGACACTGATAATCTTCGCGATCACCTTCCTGACTGGAAGTATAAATCCCCTCTATATACCAGTGAACTTTTCTGTTTTTGTGTCCACTCTAATCTGACAGAATTTATGTGTCAACGTTGATCATCGAGTTTTATCTCTGGGGAAGTAACATCTGGCAATAAACAGCAGATTTAATGTGGGAGCCTTACGAAACAAGTCAAGGAATGAAGTACCCCCTGGATATGTGGTGTGTAATTACTACAAGTAGGCATCAATGAAATTTCAGATATCAAATATCAAGTCAAGTGCTGAAAACTCGGTATATATATATATGCGCTATTGAACCGGACTTAGGGACATCCAGGTACTCATTTGCCCCAATTGGTTGGTTCATACATTCTGAGAAATAAAGGGAATCACTAAATTATAAAGTATTAGCTGTACAAATCAATAGTAAATGGGTGGAAACTTTAGTCAATTGCCAAAGTTCTTGGAAACGTAGTCCCAATCCCACATCAAATCTGAATTCAATTTGATGCCATTTTCGTTATAGAAATCGTCCGATTCATCAATCTTGATCCTTTTGAACGCTTGTGATTCTTCTTCAATGATCGGGCGATGAACTGATTTGTCTTTGTTTGTGTTCTCAGCAGGAGGAGTTGGAATGATCGTGCTTGAGTCAGTTGACTTTTCAGATTCATCGATGAATAGCAGTTTCTTGATTTCTTCAAGTTCAGCAAAGGTTGAAGTGATGGCCTCTCTCGCTACTTTTGTAGTCCATTTGATTGCAGCAGAACCGTCGCTCTTACTCCCTGGCGACTGCTTTGGAGATAGGTAAGTGGCATTAACACCTGATACCAGAGTCTTTGATGTTGAGTTTGGAGTCTTGGCTGAATTGGAAAATGTCAATGGGGTTTGTAAGATAGCAGATGGGGTTAAACCTTTTTGTAATGGGGACTTTTGAACTTCATTAGATTTGACCTTTGACTCATTAAATATCTTGTTTTCTTCATCAGTCAACTCCAGGAGATTAGCCAAAGAAGCAGCAAAGAAATCAACAGGCTTGGTATGGAACAAATCCAATCTCTTCAGTCTTCTTTCATTGAACAACTTTCTCTCTTGTTCTTCCTTAACCACTAGTTCTTGTTCCTTCTTCATCAATTGTGCTTGAACTGGATTAGTAGCCTGTTCCTGTTTCTGTGGCGCAGAAGAAAGAGCAGTTGCAGGTGTTGGAGCAGAATCCGAAGATGTTGGAGTAACACCCGTGCCAGCAGTGGACCTTGGGGTAGAAGCACCTGGCGTCTTTTTAGCTGCAGGTGTGGTTTTAGTGTTTCTTCTCTTTGCAGGTGGCTTCTTAGCTGGAGCAGGCGGAGCATTTGTAGTTTGAAGACCATTCTTCTGTGCACCAATTTGAGCCTGTTGTTGTAGTTGCTGTTGCTGCTGCTGCGGAATTTGTTGTCTCAATACCGTATTCTGGTTATGGTTGATCAAATTAACATTTGGTGCAACTTGTTGGTTGAACTGGGCATTACCAAGTTGAGGTGAGATATTGAAGTTTGGAGTGGTGGCGAAATTGTTGTTGGAGATGATAGGAGATGAACTAATTCTGTTGTTTGCAATGTTGAAGTTACCTAATTCAGGCGTTGTGGTTCTTCCCTGGATCATGTCTAGACTGTTGTTGATGTTGGCAAGTTCAAAGTTCAGATCATTGTTACTATTGTTCAAGTTGTTGTTTAGGAACTGCGATGGTTGTGGGTTGGCTTGGTAGGTATTCAGTTGTTGCGGTTGTTGTTGTTGAGCTTGCTGCTCTTGTAACAATTGCTGTGATGTAAACTGTTGTCCTTGCTTCTGTTGTAATAACTGCTGTGGAGTCAATTGTGGATTAATATCATTAACGGTGCTAGCAGCATTGCTACTATTGAAATCATTACCCAGGTGAGGAGCATTGTTCTTTCTGCTTATTTGTTCTTTCACAAATGAAACATACTTCTGTGATTGAGCCTTGACCTTTTCCAGCAACTCTGGAGAGGCATAGTACTCTTTTTTCCTTAACCCATCCAAGACTTCCTTCACCATGAATCTCATGTGAAGCAGCTTCTTTGTACCATCAACATTCTTTGTCAAAGTGTAAAAAGTTGGCACCAATTGTTCAATCAAACTGAAGAGTGGCAACAATAAACTGTGAATCTTCGACGTGACAATTTGCTTCTGTTCCTCAGTCAATGAGTTTGTCAGGTTGGTCAGCTTGATAGGAACCTTGGAAACTTCGTTCAGAATAGCTCTTAATTCAACACGGTCTTGTTCAGTTGGAATCAAGACATTACCCTTAGCGCCGGTATTCATGGCAGCACTGACATTTGGTCTCATCGGAGCAACATTGTTAGCACCATTACCAACACCACCACCACCAGCACCAACGTTATTTTGTTGATTGTTCATTCTCTGTTGTAACTGTGCTTGAACATTAGGCTGGTTCTGTTGGCTCTGGTTCTGCATTAAGTTTTGCTGTTGCTGTCTTCTATTATTCAATTGCATAGAAGCCAGGCTGTTCTCGGAGTTCATACCAACGTTGTTACTATTGTTGTTATTGATGTTATTAGCACCGCTGTTCCAATTCTGTTGCTGATTTTGCTGAAACTGCTGATTGCCAATAACTTGTTGAGAGTTATTGCTTCTCAGCAAGTTATGTTGGTTCAAGTTGCTACCATTTTGGTTGGTCTGACTATTCCTGAATGCCTCAATTCTAATCTGTTGTTGCCTGGCAATGTATCTTTTGACAAACATGTTTCTTTGCTCATTATTCAGCTCTGGTGGAAGTTGTTTCTCTTGTTGCAGCTTAGCCATTAGCTGCAGAGCATTCTCGGTTAAACGTTGAATGAACTGTGGTGTCATTGGAGGTAGCTGACCAGGCACATCTTTCAAGCCTTGGGTACTCCCTTGTGCCTGTTGCTGTTGACTTTGATTCTGCGATGGTTGTGGTTGGGTTTGATTACCTCGTTGGAGATTCATGCCTTGTTGCTGTTGTTGAGGAGGGATTCTAGTATTATCATTGATCCGTGATTGTTGTTGTTGTTGCTGTTGTTGCTGGAAGGTCTGTTGCTGATTCAACTGTTGATTCTGGATAGAAGACTGACCAGCACCTTTTTGCTGTTTCTGCACCAGTTGGGTATGAATGGTATATATCTGCCTGATGATAGCGATGTATTGAGAATCAATCTGTCTTGAAGTTACCAACTCAAAGATCTGTTGCCATGTGTTAACATTAGGTGGCAAGTTTGGAATTCTAGAAAGGAGTGCAGGAGGAATAGGGATGGTCTTCATGTTGATGGATGACGGTTGTGTATTATCTCCTTGTTGTTGTTGTTGTTGCTGCTGCTGCTGCTGCTGCTGCTGTTGGGGTCTTAGTTGGTTGTTGAAATTGGTAGTAGCAGGAACCTTGCCGTTGTTGCTGTTATTGCCATTGCCGACAAAGTTCTTGTTATTAGCCTGGTTTGGGTTTGAGTTCTGAGTTTGTTGTCTCAACTGCTGAGCAGCTTGTTGTCTAGCCTGGGCTTGTTGAGCTAAGAACGCCTGGTTAGAGTTATTATTGTTACCATCATTCAACTGCTGCTGCTGCTGCTGTTGTTGTTGAAGACTGGTTTGTTGTATGTTTTGCTGTGCCTGCTGCAAGATTTGAGCTGGATTTTGCAAGTTTGGGTTGGGTTGGTTCTGGCCCTGTTGAAGACTGACATTGTTCAGATTCTGCTGTTGTTGAAGTTTGTGCTGTTGAATAGAGTTCTTGATGCTCAGAATCTTTTGCTTGAAAAACTGAACATAGCTGACACGGTTATTAGCATTCTGGTAGCAAAACTTCTCAAATTCTTCAGCAGACTGTTTCAACTTGTTGATATCAAAGGAAGCAGTATTCTGACCAGACAGAAGCGCCAGTTCTTTCAACGCCTGGAGCAGGACGCCAACGTATCTCAAACGTTCATTGTTGTTGAGCTCACTTCTCCAATCCATCGCAGACGTGTTCAGCGACTAGATCAATAGCAGTAAACGGGGAGATCACGGTGGTGCTTGATAACCACGTAAAACGACTCACAACTCCCAAAAGATTAGCACCAAATCTAAACAGTTAAGCCAAGTTGAAGCTTTGTGTTTTGTATGTGCGTGACAGCTGTGCTAAGCAGGGAAAGGGCGCTAGCTTTGATTTGCGATTTTGGGTGGCGCTTAGGAGCGAATGATGGATTTACTTGTCGAATTTGACAAAAGTTGGAGGCCTGAATTTTCCTTCTTTTTGGACTCGATTTTTCTAAGACAAAACTGGGTTACACCCTAAATCCTTCAACAAGAGGCTGTAATTAGGCTGCGGGGTATGTATGGTTTGGCTAAAAAGGGTGACTAGTGGTCTCAAAACAAACTGTGAGTCCATGGGAAACCCTTGAATATCCTACACTCAGAATCCTTCTCTGGGTGTTTCATCAGATGCTAAATAGCTGGGAGTTGGATCACCTTCTGGTAGACTTCCTAATGCGGACACCAAAATGGCGAAGCTTTCAGAGATCTGGGATCACTCTGGGAAAAGAGCCTAATTCGGCACAATTGAACCTTGGTGAAAATGGCTATCGCCAAGTGGTATGCCACAGCTTTATATAACATCGTTTACTGATCTATATGTATAGTCTTTTGTAGTACACCATGTTTGTACAGAAGCCACCCTGGTTACGTGGGAGGAAACTTCCTCGACTGTTCGCGGGTTAACCCCGAATACAAAAGTCTATATGTCAGAAACGATGGTGGAGGAAAAGCTACAACAAAACCAGTGATAATGAATTTCGGACAATGGATACTAGAATGTAAGGAAGATCGCTTATGTTACAAGTGCAGATTCTCATGTCTGTTTATCACAACTTCTACAAGTTTTTAGTGCTTCTAGATTAAACAACTTCTACATGTTTTTTAGTGCTTCTAGACCTAGCGGTTCTCCCTCACATACTTTAAATCGTTACTGTAGCAACAAAAGTTGTACCTCATAAAGAAGAAGTCAAGAGGGATCCAGATGTGCGTTATCAATGATAGAGCTGGCTTTGCTAGCCTTGAAGCGTGTTTAAAGCCCGATGTTAACTGAAGTACTTCTCCAGATCATCGAGTTGTATGGGGATGTTGGTTATTGCCGTATCTAATGCACCATCGCTGGAGTTAATCCAGTTGCCCCGGACTCCAGTTTCTGGATGCTCCTGCCCATCTTCCTACTATAAGCATCACTCAGGGTGTCTTGCCTTTTACAAACGAGACCGAGGCCTAAAGCTTCTTTTGTGTTTGCTGAGTTCCGCGTTTCCCAGGACCCTGGCACTGCTTATTTCATTTAATTGGCTTCTCAGCCCTTCGCCCAGCTCAAATGACAGTGTCAGGTGTCTGGGTGTTTTTACCCTTGTAAGTGAGGCCAAAGAAAATGGGACATGGCCAGGCCTACCGTCAAAATAAACAACAAGCTCTAAACATCTCAAAAAGGCCCCTTAGAAAACACCCAAATCTCACTCACTTTGGAAAGCATCTTTTCGTGGTGCATAGAACTCCATTTTATATCATAGGTAGGCCATTTCCACCGGTGATCAGCTCTCAAGTTTCTCTTACTAAAGAAACCTGCCCCCCCTCTACATCCACCATCTGAGTTTCGTTCTACAGGTTCTTGAGCAACAGCCAACATATTCACTCAAAGAGGAACCTCTTTTGACTATCGTTCAGTCTGGAAAGAGTCAGATCCATTATTAAGTCCTTTCACGCCCCTCTACTCATATTGGTGACACATTTAAGTCTAACCTGTATTCATCCTACACAGCACATCTACAGGCCCTCACGAAAAGCTTTAGAAGCAATATAGAGATGCCATATGCCTGTCCCATTAAAGGTGAAACCACCGATCTCCAAATCAACACCAAAATGACCTCTCAAAATGAAACATCATCAAAGATGGGACCATCTAGAATACAGCCAGATGACGAGGAACTTGCGAAGAAGAGAGAAGGAGGACTATTCTTCATTTACAACGACGAAGATCAGAAACCTGAGATCCAAGGCGGGAATCAGTCAGTGAGCTTTCAGAGTCCTCCACGCCGAATGGATGGTCCTCTCACCAGATCCAAATCTCAAAAGAAAGCCATGACCGGTGGTGGCATCTCCAAACTGTCTTTGAACGTGGATGAGATCCTAAAGTTTCCAAAGGAGTCCACGCATGCTTATTCATATGCCCATTTATCTCCAAACTCCTTGGCTGTCAGGTTATCCATCCTAAAGAGATCTCTTGAAATTCTGTTAGACAGACCAGAGCTTATGTCTGAAGGACAAAGAGAGTCGCAAGGTGGTTTCAACAATACAACTCCACTGAATATTGACTTTGAGAGTTTCATCCAGCAGATACACAACGAAAATGGGAAGACGAGGCTTGACGAACAACTGCTATCGCCTGGGATTGCATCACCAACGTCTCATCAGCATCCAAAAATAAACATCAGTTCCAACGCTTCAAGCGCAGCATTATCGGCATTATTCAATGCATCCTCACAACCGGCCTCAAGAAATGCCTCCATGCCAGCTTCTCCATATTTGAAAGCACAAGATGATGATCATTCTACCAAGAGGCCAGAGATGATGAAATCCAATAGTTTGGGCGTCAAAAAATTGATCAGTCTTTTGAAAGAAGATGAACTTAACAATGTCCCTGAAAAGAAGAAACTAGCCGAGAACTTACATAATTTGTCCTTGTCTTCATTCAAAGATCAAAGTGCAGAGTCTGAATCACAATTAAGAATTAAGCTTCTTCATGCATTGGCGACACCATTCTATGAATCCATTGTTCAAACGCCAATTATTAATATGGACAGAGGGGCATCTTCCTTAGCATTATCATCATTAAACAACAAGGCCTTGAACTCACCAACATTATCATCTTTGAACAACGCTTCACCTTTTTCTAACGGTGGTAACAGTAAGCCAAATAGCCTTTTCCATCCTGTGTCCCAGAAGAATACATCACCACAAGCAGTATTTACCTGTGAACTGTGTGATCCATGGAGTCTGAAAGCTGCCAATGATTTGGCTTGTTTAATATTCGGTGTCTCAAGAAATTCGTTGAGAAGATTGACATTATTGGACTTGATCAGCCCTGACTCAAGAGACTTTGTCCTCAATAGATTGATTACCAGTTCATTGAGTAAAGTTGAGATGATCTTCTCAGGTGAAATTATTGCCATTGCTAAACCTGGCAACAAGCTAACATGGGCCTCCCTTTGGGCTAAGAAGAAAGGTAATTTGATCATTTGTATGTTTGATCAAGTTCCATGTGACTCTATCGACCTAGTGGTCAACTTAGATGATAAAAAGATCGAGTCACACAGAAAAGTCTCAGGTGGTTCATTATTTGATGACAACAAGAGTGAAAGTCTAGTTCAGCTTCTACCTCATGTTCAAGATGCAATTGGCAAGAATAGAGAGAAGTATGAAAACGCTAATGTCCCATTGACGATCCTGGATTCCCAAGCGATCAATGAGCAAAGGTATTTCACTTTGAAGAAATCCGGGATCAGCATCCCTTGCGCTGTCACATCCAAGGTTATTGATGAAAACGAATCAAAGGTGAAATTGAAAATTCACTCAATGCCATACATAGCTGGTGTCTTTATTATCTCATCCGCAGACTACAGACTATTATCATTCAACCAATCTATTTCAAAGAATTTGTTTGGGTTCAATGAACCTCAGCTAGTGAATGAATCTATCACCAAGATTGTCCCAAACTTTGTCAAGATCGTTGAATTTGTCAAGAAGAACTTTCAAAACTTGAAGATTGTACCTGGTTTAGTTCTACCTGAGCATTTCTTTAGACAGATAGATGCATTTGTGAATAACGGTACTGATGAGGCCTTCTTGAATTCCATTGGTTTAGATGGTCTACATGCCGATGGGTCCAAGATTAAAGTCGATGTCCAATTGAGATGCTCATCTGTTGAAACGTTGGTATTGTGGATTACTCATTCAAGATCTGTCTATGGTAATAAGCTAGAATCCAAAAAGCAACGTGTGACTTTTGACAGCAACAATGAATACCATGAGAGCAAGAACATATCTTCATCTGATGTGAATGACTTTGATGATGAAAGAGAGCTACCATCTCAATTGTCGATTTTGAACGAAAGTGAGATTCAATCGGTGAGCAGATCATCTAGTGTCAGATCCGGTTCCCACACCAATTCATCATCAACGAGTGTATCGACAGCCTCAGACTCAGTCTCACAGAGATCAAGTGCTACGGATGTCAGGAATTTAAAAACTGAAGAACAACCAAAGACAAGCAAGAAGCATGACCAAGTTAATTTGGACATTTACAAGATGCTGGACTCTACTATGGATGAGGCTATGCTATTGAAGATTGAGAATGAAACTATCCAAAGACAGAAATCAACATCCTCATACTATCCAAAGACTATTGGGTTAAAAAGACGTGAAAAATCATTCAAAGAGTTCACAGTATTGAAGAAAATGGGTCAAGGTGCCTATGGTAAAGTTGTACTTGCAGAGAACAAGAAGGATCCAAAGTACAGGATTGTGATCAAATTGATTATAAAAGAAAGAATTTTGGTTGATACTTGGGTCCGTGATAGAAAATTAGGCACAATTCCCTCAGAAATCCAAATCATGGCCACTTTAAACAGCAATCCACATCCAAACATCATGAGATTAATAGACTTTTTCGAAGATGATGACTATTACTATATTGAAACTCCACAGCATGGGTTCCCATCTCCAGGTATCGATTTATTTGACATGATTGAATTGAAGAAATCCATGAGTGAGAAAGAATGCAAATCAATTATGAAACAGTGTAACAGTGCGTTGAATCACTTGCATAACAATGGTGTTGTCCACAGGGACATCAAAGATGAGAACCTGATTATTGATTCCAAAGGTGTCATCAAGTTGATTGATTTCGGCTCGGCTGCCTATACCAGACAAGGTCCATTTGATGTCTTCGTAGGGACCCTAGATTATGCTGCCCCAGAAGTGTTGAATGGTCAGCCATATGAAGGTAAACCACAAGATGTTTGGTCATTGGGTATCTTGATGTATACGCTGGTTTACAAGGAGAATCCATTCTACAATGTTGACGAAATTATGGAAGGTGAATTACGTGTTCCATTTGTTACTAGTGAAGGTTGCATTAACTTGATCAAAAAAATCTTGAACAGAGATATCAATAAGAGACCAACTATGGTTGAAATTGTAAATGATGTTTGGTTCTCCCAAGGTTAACATACTTTGTCTAATGATTGTGAGGAATATACATTATGTGTCACTAGTGATAGCCTTGCTGTCAAGACCACCTAGAATTATATGTACGTGCCCCTTACCAGATCTGATATCTTTTATTGTGGAGAGATTTGACACATAAAAAAATAAGGAACGAAGGCGGTCCCTTTCAACGATCCAGATTCCTGTTTTGGGCCAGAAGAGAAATACTGCTGTCAGCTGGGCATGATGCTGCACTCAGAAAGACATTCTTTCACGAATGGTACCAGGAGAGGTATCAATGCAGACGACGTCGCCGATACTTCGTTCTTTTCAGCACAAGATTTCACGGATTTTCCAAGCCCAAGACCAAGAGCCAACTCCCACGCTAGTTCCTCCACGGCGGTTACCTTTCTTGACTCAGAAAAAGTCGCTTTCAGTGTCAATGTGAAGAAACACTACAAGATGATTGTTAAGTTGCTTCCTATTCTCATCATATTCATTCCTTCGGTGTTGAAGATGTTCTTTCCCGATGTGATCAGGTTTGGTGAGTTTCAAATCGGTGATCAGAAGACACATCCATCCATTATTGTCATCGATACGTTCTCTATCTTGTTGATATGCTGGGTGCTAAAGTTCTTACTTGATTGGCCGTGGAAGTGGTACTCGCAAATCAGAGATGTCAAGAGAAAGCTGATATCCATCATTAGCCAACATGAATATTCCAAAAGTACAGAGGACAACCCTGCTCTCAAAGACACGCTGGAAAATCTAAGATTCCTAAAGTTTCATAAGCTTGTTGCTCTTCTACTTTGTTTCACCGCTCCATTTATTTGTGGTTGGATCTTATTGTTCTCGAGAGACTACATCCTAACGTACGAACAAGGGTTTGGAGAAAATGGTGAGAAGAGTCTAATCTTTTCTGATTTGAACATTGGCATCTTTATTTGCTTTGGTTTGATTCGTTTGATAATCCAGCTGAGTGAGCATCTTCAACTGGCTACTGCCTCTCTGGAAGCTGAAGCTGAGAAGGTCGTTAGCGAACAAGCTGTTTCGGAGGAGGTTCATCTCAGTAATACACCCTTGTTTGGCCATGTACAAGAGCTAAACGAGAGAATAATTGGCCTTGAGAAGAAGATTGACAATTTCTCTAGTCGATTTGAGGTGTTCTATCAGAAGAACAAGTTCTCTATTGAAAACGATCTTGGTTTCCTATCAACAAAACACTTCAAGATCTTAGAGAAAGAGATCAATGAGATGAATCAGAAGATTAACGCCACTACCGATGAGGTTGAAAGCAGACTTATGCTCATTCAATGTACTCCAACAGAGCAACCTCAAGCGGAATTCCATCCAAATCCTGAGAAAAAGTCATCTCTTCACGGTATACCTCTCCCTTCTAAGGAACCATCCTATCTAACCCCAAATAAGTGCTCACCTTCTTACCCAGTGGAGGTGTACTCTAGGCAAGCTTCAAATCCATTGAAAAAACTCAAGATCAACACCATATGGAATTTCTTTCCAAGTCTTTCAATCAACAGTAGTGAAATTCTATGGCAGAATGACTTGGATGATGCTGTTGTCCAGCATATCCAGGAGCTTGATGGCGATACGATCTTTGATATGAGCGGTTCAAGACCAATATTCGGCTACGTCTTCAATATCCCGTTCATGCTACAACGCTTTTTCTGGAGAATAGTATCATTTATCCCACTTAGAGTGCTAAAGGCTGTCTATATCATATTGCTATTAGTTCTTGATGCATTGATCGACCTTTACCATAACAAGATTGAACATGTCAAAAAAGAGGATAGATTAGTTGAAGATACCGGAACTTCACAGCTGTGCCTTGAAAACTAGGACAGCGAAAGAATAACAATAGAAATAGCAAATTGCTACCTAATAGGGCAGATAACTCGCTAATTGCTAATATAATGAGCTAATGAATAATGTTACACATCTTGTATATCGCCGGGTATTGACATCCGGTCTCTTGATCTTAATAGTGCACTAATCGAAAAAATCGTGAATGAAAACTGCGAACTTAACCTCAGAAACAACTTCAACACAGGAAAATAGAAGACTCCAGCGCCAACAATTGGGGGTCATCAGGCAGAAGCGGCGTACCAAAAGAGCTGCCAAACATTGAAAGACTTCACGCCAAAGGCCACTCAGCGTCCAACTCTCAGTATTCCATTTGCCGCTCAGTCTGGAACCAAACTGACACAAAATGTCAATAGACAGAAATATTGGCGACAAGAGGGCACTCACGGAGGTTGAAATCTCTGAATTCTTGAGCACAATTGAGAAGAGGCGCGTTGATGCTATTGATGAGTCTTTCTCCACAGATGACATTGCGAGCATGAGTTTTGTTGGTAACTCTTTAGTAGATGCTGTCGGTGCTATTGTGAACTATCCCTCAAAGTTCCAAGTCGACGAATTCAAAAGACGCTGTCTGGACAACAAACTGCTAAATGCTCTCCAGAATCCTTACGTTTCCAAGGTTCTCGAGTTGAAACAGTTGTACGACTTGGATGCGCTACCTATATTCAAGAACATTCTTTCTGTCGGCCAAAGGAACCCTTTTCAGATCGAAGAAGATCCAATCATCCAAAAAACCTTCGATGAATCACGAAACTACTATGCAGAGCCACCTATCATTTCCAATTCTCACATTAAGGAACAATTCAAAGATAAAGACAACTTGGCTAACTATATCTCTGTTGGAAGACGTCAATATGATGCAATTGTGAGTGAGATTCTAGCTGAACGTTTCTACGATAGAGACATTGAAGAGTTGACAATTCATGCTGAAGATAATAGATTGACCAAACACTGGAATAATCTCTATGTCTTGCAAGCCGCAGACG
Source organism: Taiozyma sp. PG4208 (assembly GCA_023629715.1). Taxonomy (NCBI): domain Eukaryota; kingdom Fungi; phylum Ascomycota; class Saccharomycetes; order Phaffomycetales; family Wickerhamomycetaceae; genus Taiozyma; species Taiozyma sp. PG4208. The sequence continues at coordinate 25,264 of JAMAIG010000114.1, forward strand.
ACTATAGAATTCTATACCACGATAACTTCCATGCCTTTATAGGCTGTCTAATAAAGTCTGGTCAACGAGAGGAGGCTAAAGAGTGGTTAACGATCTTATTAGAGCCGTTATTGATACAATTCGATAGTTCATTACAGCTTGCTGAGGACGCTTGTGCCAAATTGACCAAGACTCTACCTGAGTCAACTTGCAAGACTCTATTCATCAGCAAGCATGAAGAGAAGCCTATCTACATTGTACAATACCGGTATTTCTCAAAGGTGCTTGGGACGGCAAGTGATGCTTCATTAGTGACGGCTGAACAGAAGGCTGCTAGTTATGTGCTTTATAACAAAGATATCTTGGCTATCGCGCCAGGCTGGCCTAAGGAGGAGAAGGCAAGTGCAAAAGTAGAATCAGAATCGGGCTTTGGTGCCAAAAATGCATCATATACTAACAATGGCTCAACAAAAGCTGAACCAGCTACTACTACCTCTACCTCTACTAGTGCTCCATCTCAACATCAATCACAGACTTACAACTCCCAATATGGTTATGCTGGTCAATCACACAATGGATACGGTGGTAGCTCTCAAAGAAGTGGCTATCCAACTGTTCAGCAAGTGGTCCAACAACAGTATGGACAGCCTGTTACTTTGACCCAAGTTTCGACAGCTCCAACAAGAGGAGCAACACTATTAAAGGAATCAGGGTTGAATGATCCTCATGAACCAGTTGATCCCAGTGTTTACAAATTTTCTGATCCAGTTGATGAAAACGTTATTGACAATTCATCCAAGGAGAAGTTGAACTCATATTTAATATCTAAAAAGCTATCTCCTGCTGAATATAAGACAGCTAAAGTCAGCAACTCAGAAGTGCAGGTGACTTGTTTGTTACAAGGGAGACCAGTTGCCAGGGCCAGTGCCACCAACAAGAAAAAAGCTGGTCAATGGGTCGCCCAGAATATCATGGAGTTCATTGATTATTTCTTGTCCATGGTGGAGAATGCAGAAAGAGAAGATAGAGCTAACAAAGGCGGTGCTCCGTGATATTTTTGCTTAGATTAAACGTTTGCTAACTTGAATGATAATGACTACTTAAAAAGTTCATTTCATCTAATCATGTAATCGGGAGCTAATCATAAGTGACTTTTTGCTTCTTGTGACTCGGCTCATTTTCATCAGATTCAATCGATCTCTTCTTAAATATCTCTGTGCTTAATTTCTCCAAGAATTGGTTTAATGTTGCTTTGGATTCATCGTCAAATGACTCTCTATCCTCTAATAGCAGCACATCATCTTTCTTTGGGGTTTTCTTTGAGATTAGGGTCTTTAATTCCCCTAAGTCGCCTTGTACTAGAGCACCGAGACTCTCATTCAAGTCAGGATGATCTTCTATCAGGGTTTGTAATCTCTGTTTAGTCTTCTGTGAATCTTGATCTATTAGCTTAATCTTGTCTTTCTCAAAAATATCCGACAGTACGCCCAATATATCGAGCAATTGACCAATCCTGTATTCTAGAGACTGTGTAGTGTTCCTTAGGTCGACATATTCCACATGAAGCTTTTCTGATTCTTTTAGTTTGGTGTCATACTCTCTTTTGAGCTTCTCGTAAACAGTGGTGTAATTTATCTGTTTGGCATCAACTGGTGATTTCTGCGCCTGTGGTTCCGTAGCAGAGTTCTTTTCCGGTGAGGAAAGAATGTCCTCGAGCTGTGACATCACGGTTCACCAAAGTAGGGAGATCGGCAAGGTAACGTTTTAGATCATTTCGTTGTGTCCCAGCACTTTGCTCGTCGTTTCGATTTGGTGAAACTTTGATCAGGGCACACTTTGGAAGCTTGCCTAAAAAGGTGGTTCAAACAAGCCAACAGTAAACTGTGACTTTAATCGATACTACTCTGGATTGCATCAAGTTTTGCCCGCACTGGCTTGATCTGTTTATGATGTTTTTTTTTGGCTCTGGAAAGCTTAAAGAACCGGGCAAAAACTGTGTGAAAGAAGGAAACTTACATTAGCCTACGCCCATTTTGTCGTTATTATTACAAACTTACCGTTTCATTTAAAACATTAGTTTTATTTTGCTTGTCTCTCATAAAACTCCACGACTTGGTCACTCGAAGTGGCATCCTCGACTCCCTTATCATCTCTAAGTCTGATAAATCTTGGAAATCTCAATGAAACACCTTTACCCAAGATACTTTCACCAGCTTTGTAAACTGGAGATAAGGACAGGTCAGCAGTTAGAACTTCAAACAGCGTAGTTGGTTCGAACCAGACATCAGGCTCAGCACTGCTGTCAAATACATAGTATGACTTGGCAGAGTCGATCTCTGTCTTTTGTAGTCTTTCATAGAGCTGTTTCAACATCTCATCACTGAAACCAGTACCAATCTTACAACAAGTTTCGTATTCACCAGAGTCTGGGTTGTATGAAGCTAATAGGAACCCACCATAGGTACCGGTTCTCTTACCACGGCCATAATAGGCACCAACGACGACAAGATCCAATGAATCACCAACACCTGCCAAGTAATCCTTCTTTAGCTTCAACCAAGAGTTGGATCTTTGTGACGGTCTATATGGATCATGGTCGAGCTGCTTAACCATCAACCCTTCACAGGAATCCTTGATGGACTCGTCTAAAAATTGTTGTAGTTCCTCTGTATCAGTTGTGACTTTCGAGGTGGCGAATTGAAATGAGCCAGGGATAGGTTTTAGCACTTCGTAAAGTTTATCCCTTCTTTCTCTCAATGATTTGTGGATTAATGGTTCATCGTTGTAGCATAATATATCGAAAGCGAAAAGACAGACACGCACTTTGATATCATCTGAATTCACATCTTTTCTCTTTCTTGTGGTCAATACCTGGAAGGGTAAAATCCTATTTTCTTCTCTACTCCATGCAACGGCTTCACAATCCAAAATCAAAGACTTGGTTTCCTTCTCATCTTTCAAGAACCCTTTAACACCTTCAATGATATCTGGGTATCTCTGGGACATATCTTCAGAATTTCTCGAAAACACTTTGATTTCACCATTTGTCAATAAATGCACTTGGGCTCTTTCACCATCGTATTTATACTCGCATGTGAATTCTTGACCCTCAAACTTATCCAGCACTTCAGTGATGGCCTTGGTTGGTTTGGCAAGCATAGGTTTCAATGGAATACCTGGCTTCAAAGTACAGTGTTTGTCCAAGTTCAGCACACCATGCTCGATAGCATTGTTAATCAGCATCTCATAGTTTGGAACTTGACAGAATGCGTCTCTGATTTTTTCTTCTGCCTTGACAAATGTATCTGGGTTCAATCTCTTTGAATTTTTACCATCCTGACCAAGGATTTCATACGACAATAATGCCTTTGCAAGTGATATCAAGACAGTTTTCTCAGCCAGACCAATTCTCAGCTTTGACTCCAATGATCTGATCAAAAATTTGGCTTCCAAGCCTTGTGAAGCTGTGAGCATTCTCTTGATAATGTTGATTTTCTTTTGCTGAGAGTTATTACCAGTGGTGGTAGCAATTTCCTTCAAGTTATTGAACACGACATCGACAGTTAGAGCCTTTGGCTTAAACATTGTTGGCTGAACATTTCTAGCTTGGAGAGCAATGATACCTAGATCACCAGTTTCTCTATACTTTTCCTTGATGAACTTCGTGTTCTTACCTGTGGACTCACTAATTGTTTTGATCAATATGGTCTCACCAAGGCCAAGTTCTAAACCTTCATAATCCGGACCAAGTCTGTTGATGAACAGGTATGTGATCGGGATCAATTGCTTTGGGTTGGCTCGTAGGACTTTTAGGAAGAATTCCGAGGTATATTGGATGATTTCTAATCTCTTGGAAGTTTGTTCAATCTTTTCAAACACTTCAACGACAGCTGCGTAAGGAATTGGTTGATCTGTGTTTAATTTTGTATTGAATTCGACAGTTTCAATCTTGGTCAAGTTTAGGATCTTTTTAGCATCAGCAAGGTCTTTCTTCTCAGTATCAGAGTCAAACGCTAGTTCATCTTCCGCGTTGGTCTCTCTGATTTCGGTGTTTTGACCAGCCTCTGCCTGGTGGTCCGACTCTGAATCTGACTCCACGATGGCTCTTCTCTTCTTCGTTTTCACAATATCTTCATCATCACTCTCAATTGACTTCTCAAGAGACTCTTCAACTTTGGCAGTGACAACAGGGTCGACTCTTCCTTCAACTGACTCCTTCTTTGAGTTTGGAGATCTAGAAGACTTAGCAGATGTTGTTTCAGTGATAACTTCATCCTCACTTTGGTCAACCTTGGCCCTCTTTCTGACCGGTGAAGGGGATCTAGATTTCACTTTCTTAGGCGATGACTTCTTCTCGCGATTTCCCGTTGATTCTTCGTCCTTCCTGTCACGCTTCTTCCCAAGCATGGAGAAGATATCACGTTGACCAGTCATTGTTCTCAGCTGTACAGATATTGATGACTTCAATGTATACGTTTGTGGGTGTCTTAATAAAGAATGCGTGGAGGTGGTAATCGGCTTTTTGAGATGCTGGAGTTGATGTCTTAATAACTGAAGTAGCAGCATCCAACTATGGCGTCTATGGAGCAGCTTTGCGCAAGGTGCAGATGAAGAGTTGGATTTGTTACTTGTTGGCGATGGCCTTTTGGCTGTGTTTTTTTCGTGTCTCTCAACGCGTAAAGTAGAGAAGTTTGGTACCAACGTGTATTTTCTTTGGTAGAATGACCAACAAACTGTGAGCTATTGAGAGGGGTGAGTCCAGAAAGTAAGAAAGTTTGATAAAAAATCCTTTGACACTGATTTTGGTGTGGTTTTCCGTACTTTTGACGTATAAACTGATAAAAAACTTATGGAATGCCCTAATACGGTATATTACTGTTTTCGGATTCACCCGATGCCTTTGGCAGACATCTCTTGAAAAAAAAATCTCAATTTCCTGTCACAACCAAATGACATCGCATTTACCACATTCAACACAGATAATCCAGAGGAGAACCAAGATGATCATCGACCTGAATGTCCATTGGCCACAGAAGAACTACGCGACACCACCAACTCCCCAGCAAATCACCACTTTAAAGAATACACTGATAACGCTTGAAGAACTTGGATACACACATGTCGCTTTAAACTTCACATTGAACCACAGTGATCGAGTCGCAACTGTGATCAATCCAGTTGATCTTTCCAACTTTAAAGAGTTCGCGGGCAGACTGAAGCTTTATACCCGTGTCACTATCATTATAGACGAACCATCCCAAGGTCAATCCATTGCCAAGTTACAAAATGCTTTTGATATCGTTGCTGCGCTACCCATTTCAGAAAAGGGTCTATTGCTCGCTTGTAACAATTTGGATATCGATATCATTACTTTCAACTATGACCAGAGATTACCCACTTTTTTGAAACACAAGACGATTGGCGCTGCTGTTAAAAGAGGCGTCAAATTTGAAGTTACCTATGCTAATTACTTATCAGATGGTAGATCACAGTTCATTAACAACACTTTAAACGTGCTACGTGCCTCGAGAAATCAAAATATCATTATTTCAAGTGGTGCTACTCAACCTACGCAACTACGCACGTATCATGACATCTTCAATATCTTTACACTATTAGGTTTCAAACAGTCAGATGAGAACCTAGTACAGGACAAGGCTGGGAAAGTTTTATTGAATGGTAGACTGAGATTGAAAAGTTATAAACAGACTGTAATGCTAGGTAAAGATGTTATCAATGAAGACATCACGCAGGGGAATAATGTTATCAAGAGAAACATCAATGCTATTGAAGGTGGAGATGTGTTCAAGAAGCATTTGAAGAAACTGAAGGAAAACAAATAGGGAAATGAATAGTCATACAGCATCATATCCATGGTGTCCTATCGCTTGTAATCATTATGGAGCCCGATCCCGGAAAAGCCATCGTCAATGATCCTTCGATAACTATATGTGTCACCTTGACTCTGAAAGTGCGGAATGAGATCGCTCGTATCGAACAATTCTTCCATTCACTGTCCAGTGGTCGCAAAAAACGATTCACCGTGAAATCTCCACTGATGCCAATACCACTAAAAGGGAGGCAAAGTGCGCTGAGTCTTCTGAGTTTTAACCTTTAAGGCTCAGATTATTTGACCGTTAATTCGAGGTCATCTCGTTAAAATTTGCTTCTCAATGTACAATTCTTAATCTAAATGAATTGAAGATGACGGATATCTGGCAATGTCGAAACGATTTGGAAATCTTGGAAAGGTTTCAGACACTCTATGGTACGGAGTCATGAGCATCCTGAACCTTATCAGGCTAATATCTGCATGGCATAACTGCTCTAGCCAGCCCTAAAATCCAAACGGACAGAGGCCGTGATTATTATACCTTGACAGAAGTAACTTTTCAATCCAACCAAGAATCCACCAAAGAGAACAGAATCCACAAAAGAGAGTACAATAAAATGACCTGTAATCCTTGGAGAAAGTAAATCTACCATTTGAACGCGTTAGTGGTATTAGACTGTTCATACGTAGACCCCCTTTCCCAGGGGCCAAAAAGAATCGCGTCCAGTGTGTACGCGCTAATGCTAGTCATATTCATAACTTTACCCAAAAGGGTTGTAAGGGCAAAAAATGATCTGAGGCGGCTGCAACTTTATCGCTAAACAACTGCATTTTTCTGCAGAATGTTGCAGGGGAACAGGTAGAATTAAAGTTACGCGACGCAGCTGATTTACTGAAGAGAAAAATTCTGTACGTCCCTTTGTTGAGATACAGGCCGTGTGATTGAAGTGAGACGAGCAAACCACGGCTTCTGGAAAGCCAACGCTGAGATGTTTATCAACATTCCCCCTTGAAATTCGGGCTAGGCAAAACATCAGAAATACAGCGAGCGCAATGTGGAACAGATCTGAAGGGAATGTTGATTATTGGAGATGGCCACCTTAGAAGCCGGTGTCAGCACAAATAAATAATTCCGATCCATTCTCATAGAAACCTGTGGTAGCAGAGAAGTCCATCACCGGATATTTCCACTGGGACTGTTCGAGTGGAAAGTCAAGACGCGAACCTTTATGGGGATCGTTTGTAGGTGTTGATTGAATTCACCACAGGCCAAAAAAAAAAATAGAAGAAAGTTTAAAAAAACGCCCAAATTCCCAAAATTCACCTTCTAAGAAAACACCAACAAAACAGAACCGACACGTTCAATTCCGTTAGCGCTATGGCCATGAACTACCAAATGGACTCCATCTGGATCGAGGAGGACCGTAAACACGACAAGTTGCACGTTCACGACCCAAATATCGAGCTGATCAATTCGGACACGCCTATTCTTCTTAGCAGAAAGAATATCGAATTGCCGCCATTGCCTCCTACCAGCTACTTCCAACACGTCCTAGACCAGAAAGAGGCAGAGAAGAAGAGCAAAGAGAAGAAAAAGCTGGTCAATCTTTTCAAGAAGCTGTCCCTATCCACCAAGGAAGAGCACAAAGAGCGCCCTAAGAGAAAGATCTCAACGCCTTTCGAGTTTAAACACGTTAGTCATGTCAACCAAGAGTCTCCTATCACAAACAAGACCTTTGAGCTGCCTATTCAAAGAAGAAGTCAAAGAAGAAGTGGTGCTAAGCTCCGCTCAACATACTCTCGCCAGAACTCTGTTTCCATGCAAGAACCACCACTGACTCCTGATTTCAAAAGTGCTGGGATCGCGTTTAACACAACTGCTCCAACGCTAAACATCAGCTTTGAAAACGCTTCATCATCACTGGAGAAACAGTTAGAATCACCAACCTCCTCCAGATTACCACGCTCAAGCTTGGCGTCTGCCGACATCTTCACAAGATCTGCTTCTATGTCCACAATGGCCACTACTGTGTCGTCTAGCGCCAAATCCAGAAAACACCAGCATCACAATGCAAGTATAGATGAAGAGCCAAAAAGGAAGATACAACAATCGTCACATTCTCATTCAGGATCGGCTTCATCAATTGAGAACTTGAGAAAGATTGAGAAATCTCAAATCACCAAACAATGCTCGATCGATTACACTTCCAACTTCGCATACCCACAACCATTAGAATCATGGGGCACTCCAGACCCTGAAAATGCTGCTCGTCAATCGTGGATCTATGAGGAACTATCCCCATTCAAATTGAAGAGATCCAACTCCATCAGTCACTCGCCATTCAACGCTGATGAAAAGCATGGCATGAACTTGTTCCAAAATGAAATGGAAACTTTACTTGATAAGACAGACGTTGAATATCGCAAGATTGTCGACTCCATAGATGATTTCAAATCCATGTTTCAAACCGACTCTAAAAACTTGACAAAGGAAATATATGACCTGTCATCTGAGAGTCATTTCGATAATGAACTCAATGAAAATTACAACACATTACACAAGGCTAAAGCCAAAAGGGAAGAAAGATCTCAAAGCTTCAACAATGAATCCCTCAAACTTGACGCCTTCAAAATGATCACTGAAGAAAGTGCCGAATCCACCCCAAGACAACATTACACGAGCATTTTACTACCATCAATGGTCAATTAAACCCCGTGATACCCACTTTATGACCAACTACAATTCATTCACTTTTATGACCCAATAACAATACCCGCACTAGCACTCGTTTTTTACCACTGTTTCACTTCGACACGTCCGCACTTTAGCTATAATGACCGATCTTGAGACACTCGTTTAGACTTTTTTTAATGACGTTCATGTCCTACCATTGTGACATTATATTTTTACTCTCGAGATGACCAATTAAGAATGTTTATTCATGACAATGTAGTATCGTTCTTCTGTTTCTGCTCCTTTTTGTATAGACGACGCAGTTCATGGTCAACAGAATCTAATTTGAGTTTGATCTCTGTTAATTGGGCGATTTGATTTAACGAGTGATCAAATTCCTTTTGTGCAGTACGTAATTGATAGGGTACCAGTACACCAAACATGTTGATAGGGTTGTACTTCTTCTTTTGTTTGGTCTTTCGTGTGATTTCTTCAGTCTCTTTCTTCTTTGCTACATCCTTCTTTCTATTCCGTAATGTCCCATCCTCCTCCTCCTCCTCTTCCTCCTGCTCTTCCTCCTCCTCCTCCTCCTCATCATCATCATCAATTTGAATGTTCCCAACCTCAACCACTTTAACAGCATCACCAAAGAATTCCAACTTCTTCGTAGCCTTCACTTTTGCATCCCAGTGGTCCTTCCCATACTTGAACTGTGACGTTGCAGCGTAATTAGCCCTGGAAACGTTGATGAAGCCCTCTTTCAACGAACTATGTAATTGTTCTCGCTTGTTGTTATATTCATCTATGAGTTGCAGTTTCTTCAACGTGAGGGATTCCTTCAGTGGCAGATCACCGAGAACGGTTTCATAGTTCTCGAATAAGTCATCAGCGAGTTTCAACTCCCGGGCTTTCTCCGTAAGACTCTCAACTTCTTTATCTGCCATTGTTAACTATTGTGTACCGTTATACTGTTATTGTCTCGATCTTTCGAGAAATTGAAAAAGTTAGGACTTGAAGACTTGAAATTGTCTCAACATCTTGGACTCAACCCTAAGGCAAGGCACACAAGCTTATACAAATGTCTGACAGGTTGACACAACTGCAGGTCTGCCTCGACCAACTCGTGGAGCAGTTCTGCGCAACATTGAACTACGTTGACAAAAATCACAACTTTGTCCCTGCACAAGGTGAAGAAAAGATGTCAGATCCACAGGCTACCGTTGCTGATCCTGGTGAATTCAAAGAAACAATCAATGAACTATCGACAGACTTGATCCTCAAGACAAGACAGATTCTGACGCTGATTGACTCGCTGCCTGGTGCTGGTGTCAGTCCAGTCGAGCAACTACAGAAAATTGGACAATTACAAAAGGAACTCACTGATGTGGAGGCTGAGAAAGTCGAATCTGTGAGGAAGAAAGATGAATTACTGGGCTGGTGCAACGATCTAATCATGAAGTTCAGCAAGGACCTAATTGACTCAAGGAGAGAATAATAGCAATTCAAGAATACAAATAATGACCCACTGCGAAACTTGCATTATAATGAAAAGTTTCAGACTTTTAAGAAGATACTGTCTACTTATAAAGACCACATACCCAGTTCCAAGAATCAGACAACCTAGCACTCACACAAGCTTCTTCAGTCCAAGCAGTACCAAACACTAATGGTGAGAATTGGGCATAAAAGTAGTAGGCAAAGGCCACAGAGGTAACAGTGACAGCCTGACCCAATAGTTTGTTCTTGAAATAGATGAATTCAAAAGTGACGCCGATTAACAGAACACCAAAGTATAAAGAAGGTATGTAGTAATGTGAAAACCATTCACCTTCTTGGAAGGCATATGGAGCCCAATGAGCAAACCAACCGATGACAAATCCAAGGGCTTGTTCTTTAAAGTTTATGCTTTGTATCAGATAATCGGTCTTGACCAGATCCAGTGCCTTAACAATAAAGAATGTTGGGATTAACATCATGATTAAGTAGTACACCACAGGATTACCAATGACATAAACCTGTGAGTTTTCTCTAACTGAATACTTCACACCCGAATTCAATAATGGCCATGTCCAGGCATTAGATGTGTTGGCATTTTTGGTGTGATCGATTCTTTTGAATAGTCTGTACATTTTCTTGTTCAATTCGATGAACTTGGCAAAGAAGGAAGGGTCTCTCTGTGAAACAGTTTCTTTCAAGTATGGATGGGCCTCTAAGTCTAAATTATTTGGATATTTCACAGTTTCAATGACGAATAACGATCTTGACACGGTAGGACTTTGAATACAAATAACCTCCTGTTGACCAAACCCCCATTCCGGTAATTTCAGGTCATGTGAAAGGACTGTACAGCTTCTATCTTTGTTTCTCAACCATACTTTATCCTCAAAAGCCTTCAAAAATTTACCTTCTTCAGAACCGTCATGTTCCCAATTGATCCAAAAATCATCGGTTTTGTTACCACCGTATGAGGAATTACCAAAGACACTGACTTCAAAATCGTATTCTTGCTCCGAGATTGGAGGTTTGAAATTATCAACACGGAGAATCCCACCAGTTAGCTTGTGCCTCAACCTAATAACTTGATCTGCGCGTACTCTTGGGTCAGCAAAATTCTTATCCTCATCCAGATAGGCTTCGATGATCCACTCATTGTTAAAATCTTTATAATCAAAGACGGTAACTTGTTGATTCTTTGATCCAGATTTGTAAGGATATGGGTGCGAGTGTAGATAACCACCTAAGGAGTCAACGTGTCTCAAAGTTACAGTGGAGCCAAGGGTGACGTATTTTGGGATGTTGGAAATATCATTCCCAGACAAAGTACGTTGGAAATCTGAGGTCAATAATGAAGCGTCTCTGGTGTAATTTGGTAACAGCAGGATATGAACGGCAAAGGTGGTCAAGTAGACCAGCAATGGGACAATGGTGTACGAAGCGAGTCTAAACCCAGTATGCTTTGCAACTTTACAATCTGATATTTCAACATCTCCAAAGATGAACCATAATTTATAGCCCGTCAATGTGAGGATCCAACCAATTGTAGCTAAACCAAGCCATTTAGTGGAAACAGTCAGCCCCAGACCAACACTGGAGAGCAGCAAGTAACGGAACCAATCCTTGGAAAAAGATGGCGAAATCTCAAACTTCTTAAAGGCATAAACGACCAATGATAGACCAAATAGGAAGAATGTGTCATGTTGGAAGACCCTGGAATGAATGGTGATGGTTGTTTCAAGTAGCAAAAGGAGAGAGACACCAGTGGCAACGAACTTTCTAATACCAGCTGCTCTTAAAGTGGAAAAGAACAATGGTAGTGTCAATGAACTGATCAAAACAGTGAAGAATCTTAAGGCAACGTACGGGACATCAGAGTCAGCAAAGGAGTTACCTGCTTTCAGATCGGAGCCAAGGCCACGATACCCAACCAAGTAGCCGATCAAGGTGTAGATCAGCCCAGCCAATGGCGGAGTGACATCATTGAAGTATTCACCAATGATGTACTTTCTGATATGATTGGCAATATGAGACTCGTCAAAGATCACATCGTGTGGCTT
>JAMAIG010000115.1:0-37269 GCA_023629715.1 Taiozyma sp. PG4208
TATAGACTAGCTAGAAGCCATAAATAATTAAGGTAGAAATAGCCGTCAATACAAGTTTTACTCTATGAAAAAAAAAACACACAGAGTATAATTTTCTATTGATTTTGGAAGAAACAAATGTCGACTAAGGAGAATCTTATATTATACTAAAACCAACCAAAAAGAAAAACAGAAGAGGTATGAGGAAAAGAAAAGAAGTAGGAGATAGAAGAGATGAAGAAGTTAAACCAAGATTTAAGCATATACTAGAAAAGTATATGGCGAAGATGTATTTAAAATTATAAATAAAGAACTTTGTATTTGTGAAAAAAAAAAAAAATCTAAAGAAGCCATTACAGAAGTTCATTGAGATACATCGGCGGAATCTATGCTTCGAACCAAGATAGATGTTAGCTTTTTAATATACATGATCTATGTGTCGGTTCCTAGAGTTAATCCTTCTTAACTAAGTTGTGAAACTTCAAAACTCCTTCATAGTAACTTGGAAGCAAGTATTTGTATGCAATCGTGAAATAAAGAAGACCCTGAATGGCATTCATCGCAATTATGACATCATAGTTCTCAAGGACTCTAAACCCGCTGTTGTCAATGAACAGGTACTTTTTGAAATCGGAGACTTCTATCAAGAGTTCACTAAAGAAAAAGTTCAGTGCTTTCTCACCATAAGCTTGAAAAAGAGCATTGAACAACTCAAAAAAGATCCAGACTCTGAATAACTTCACTCTTGGTTCGTTGCCTCTTTTTACGTCTTCATAAGAACCAACAGTTGCGTTGACTTCATTGAAAATTTTGAATCCAAGTAGGCCCTTAGCGGCTTGGATAGTGAAGCTTACCACTTCCTCTATGGTGTATCCTTTCAAAACCACTTCACCTAAAATATCTTCTGGGATTATAAAGTAATAACCAATGGAAATGAAAAGAATGCTGATGAAATGGGGAGCACCATAGTAAGTCTTTGGGTTTCTGTAGGCGAAGGAAATGGCGAATTGATATAAGTAAAATAAAAAGAATAAGGGGTAGAGAACTTCAAAAAAAAATGGTTTTAACTTTTGATAGATTTCAGTGGAAAAGATCTCCTCGGTATGGTGGGCTTCATATACCTTCACGGCTTCTTTGATGATATTGAAGATGCCATCAAGGACAATAATCTTACACTGGAAAGGTATCTTGAAAATCAAAAAGTTGGACCAGAGTAGCCAGGTAAGAATCAGAAAGAGTCTAGTGATTAATGCAAGCATTAGGCCTGATTCCGAAGCAAACTTGGCATTTCTCTCACTTAGGGTATCTTCGTAGCCATCGATGATCTTTAAGCTCAATTTGTAGGATTTAGTCAAGGAAGAATAGGTAGCAACACAGTAGTAACCAGTTTGTTTGAATGTGAAAGTTTCAGGGTATACATTAACATCATTCAGTACCAAGTTCACCAACCTGCCCTTCGAAGTAGTAGGGTTGACATAGGTGAAAAGGATCTTCCCCAAATGTTTCTGCTCACAGTAGCCATACTTCACGGCATCAGCATCACAAACACTCAAGAATTTCCCATTATGAGTAGTACCAACATTCTTAACATCAGCATGTCTATAGACTGCCACTGAGACAGACTGGCGAAATCCAAAGTGGTCAAGAGGGACATAATCGTCGTAGTGGATGTCGAGATGACCTTGGAAACGGGGCTTTAACCTGACCGGGAAACACACCTGATTGAACCCCTTCTTGGAGACAATTGGGATGGTTTCAAGCGCAGAGCATGCAGCGATGAAAGGGACTAGCCACTGGAAAAAAAACTTCATCCCCGTGGTAAGATTGCCACTTGTTTTTGGTGTTTATGTGAAAAGTTGCAAAACGTGTGTGGATATATCAATGTCTCTATCTCACCATCGCTCTTAACCTATTCCCTTTCCTCTGTCCCTCTCTGTTGTATAGTCTTTCGCGTTTTGGTGATTTCCAACTTTCAGGAAAAACAAACTGGACAGAAGAAAACAACACAACGATAACGACTGCAGACTACACAGACAGACACCATGGCAGAACACATCGCCGAGAACCTCGCCACCACTCAGGAAAGAGATGCAATCTTCCAGAACCTGCAGAAGGAACAGGCCAACAAGATCTGTTTTGACTGTGAGGCCAAGAACCCAACATGGACCTCAATTCCATTCGGTGTGCTGCTATGTCTAGAATGCTCTGCTGTCCATAGAAACCTCGGTGTCCACATCACTTTCGTCAAGTCCTCCAACTTGGACAAGTGGTCCCAGACACAACTTCGCCGCTTCAAGCTAGGTGGTAATGCCAAGGCTAAAGAGTACTTTCTAAAGAACGGTGGTTCTAGATACCTAGTTAAGACTGCTGAGCCAAAGGCTAAATACACTTCCAAGATTGCCTCTAACTACAAAGAACACCTAGACCACAAAGTTAAAAAAGACCAAGTACTTTACCCAAATGCTGTTACTCTGGAGAACATTGACAACTCTTCCACTTCTTCCTTGAACGACCCCAACTCTGGTAGCACGGATGACTTCTTCTCCAATTGGGAAAGAAAGTCCGACTCTCCAAATACTTCAAGACCACTTACCCCATTAAACGGTCCTAATGCCACCCCTCCTCCTTCTATTCCAGCCCAAAAGAAACCATCCTCCATTCTAAGAAAGTCAACTGCTTCCACTAAGAAGAACATCTTGTCTGGCCCAAGAAAATCTAAGATAGCTGCTAAAAAAGTCACTTCTGAAATTGACTTTGATGCTGCTGAAAAGGAAGCCAAGAGAGAAGCTGAAGAAACTGCTAAATTAGGCTACAATCCGAACAGCACTTCAGCTTCAGATGGTTTCAGCTCCACTGTTATCAAACCAAAGACGATCTCCACAGAACCAGTTGCTGAAGAAAAGACATTTGGTAAGCCGACTTCATCATTCAGCAAACCTGCTAAAGTTGAAAGTGTTACTCCAACGTTTGCTAAACTTGGTTTTGGTATGACTGCTAACGATGCTGCTGAACAAGCTAAGGCTGCTAAAGCTGCCTCGGCTCCTAAATACACTGGTGAAGTTGAAGGAAAATACGGAGGTCAAAAAGCCATCTCTTCAGACCAATTCTTCGGTAGAAACAACTGGGATTCCAATGTTCAAGCTGAAGCCCATAGTAAACTACAAGCCTTCAACAACTCCAATGCCATCTCTTCATCAGCATACTTCGGTGAAGACGAGCAACAACAGCAACCGCGTGGTGGTGATGAACACACCTCATTCAGCGGTCAAACAAATGATGATTTGGCCTTGCTTAAGGACGCTCTGGAAGTCGGTGCTAACAAACTTTCTGGTTATTTGCGTGACTGTCTACGTAATTAGACTATATTCGGACTGCTATCTTTTCCTTAATTACAGTGTGTAGGTGCATTACACATGTATTAGTATAACTTGAATGCTACCATTTTGAGCTTTCAGCACTGTAGCACCACCAGATTATCATCAACGCGCACGTTAACCGAGAGTATCAGCTTTACAGTGTGAAGACCGAATCAAACGCGATATCAATCGATAGCACAATAACCGATAAAAGAAATCAACCCACTTTCCAAGTCGGGAATTTTTACAAACTACAGTAGTCAAAGTCAGGTATTTCAAAATTCAACCCTTTTGTACAAGTGCCTGTTTCAACCACCCTCAATCAAGCCCCACAATGTCCTCGGTCGCTGTTGTCGGATCCGGTCTAGTCGGCTGTCTTGGTGCCCTTGGGCTCTCCAAACGTGGCTACAAAGTGACCCTTTACGAGCTTCGTGATGATCCAAGAAAGTCCGTGAACAAGAACCTAAGAAGTATCAACCTGGCTGTCTCTGATCGTGGGATCAACGCTCTGAAGTACGTTGATGAACAATTGGCATCCGAGATTCTGGAGAAGGTTATTCCTATGTATGGTCGAATGATCCATAAACTTGATGGCAAACAGGAAAGTCAGAAATACAGTTTGTATGGGGAAGCTATCAACTCCATCGATCGCTCTTACTTGAACAATCTACTATTGGACGAGGTCGAAAAATCTGGCATTGAGGTGAAATTCAACCATAAGCTACTCAAAATGGACTTGAAAGACACACCAACGTTATATTTTCAAGGTGATGAAGAGCCGGTAATCGTCAATTTAGTTGTTGGTGCGGATGGGAGTTTCTCTAGAGTTCGTCAAGAATTGCAAAAATTTGTCAGAATGGACTACAGCCAAGAATACATCGATTGTGCCTACTTGGAACTGTCTATTCCTGCTGCTGAAAAGGTTGAAGGCGAAGAAAGATTCAAACTAAACAAGAACCATCTACATATCTGGCCTAGACATAAATTCATGCTCATCGCCCTTGCTAACTTGGATGGTTCCTTCACTTCAACGTTCTTTGCCCCATGGAGCATGTTCGATGAGCTAGATACTGACGAAAAAGTTCTAAAGTTCTTCAAGCAACAATTCCCAGATGCTGTGGATCTGATTGGTGAAGACAAGTTACTACACGCCTTCAATAACCATCCAAGAGGCTCGTTGCTAAGTTTGAGATGCAACAAATATCACCATAAAGACAACGCTATCCTAATTGGTGACGCTGCGCACGCTATGGTCCCCTTCTACGGTCAAGGTATGAACTGTGGGTTCGAAGATGTCTTTGTCTTGCTAAGTCTGCTGGAGAAGAACGACTTAGATCTAGCTGCAACTTTCAAGGAATACTCGGAGACTAGAGTGAAGGATCTAGCAGCTATTGTTGATTTAGCTATTGGTAATTACAATGAAATGTCACACAAAGTGACTTCCACGCTGTTCCTCTTCAGAAAGCAAGTTGACTTCTTACTAACGTACCTCTTGAAAGATAAATGGCTACCACTATACACAATGGTGTCATTCAGAAGTGATATTCCATACCACAGGGCAATTAAGATCTTCCAAAGACAAGACAGAATCCTTCATTGTATACAGAACACTTTATTGGCTGCAACTACCTTTGGTGTCTTCAAGCTGGTCAAATACTTAAGAAAGAACTGAGATAAATCTGAAAGATATCAATAGTTGGCCGCTCTTGTAGTCCAAGTTTAAGATTACGTAACCGTCTGGTATATGATTATGTAATCACACGTATCGCGGGTCATTTTTTGTGATAAACTTTATCGAAATTCAGAGAGAAGCTCGAAAGTGGATTTCACAAGGGCAAACGAGTCTTCTCTGCTGGAAGAGACAGAGACCGTTAGCTGAACAACGCTGGACGACCACTGGCAGGTGCTTTCCAAGAAAATGCCCTCACTCAATCCTGCAAATGCTCCTGAAGGTGCGCAGCCTTTCAGCCAGCTGAACACAGAAATAAGACATGGGATGGAGGTTGATCAACAGTACATGGAGTTTCTGGCAAGCAACTACTTCCTCTACTTTGATGACAAGAGGCACCATACTAATGGGAACCCAATCACTCCGGAAGAAAGGGCTAAGAAGCAAGATTACTACCAGCCCATATATGACTGGAAAATCATGAAAGATCGTCAGAAGACCGTGAGTGCTGCTATAGTCATGTGCCTGAACATTGGTGTCGATCCTCCAGATGTGGTTAAGACTCATCCTGCCGCCAAGACTGAAGCGTGGATTGATCCGTTATCATTCAATGACACAAAGAAGGCCATTGAGGCTATTGGAAAGAACTTACAGACCCAGTATGAAGCTTTGTCACAGAAGACGAGATACAAACAATCATTGGATCCATGTGTTGAAGACGTGAAGAGGTTTTGCAACTCATTGAGAAGGAATGCAAGGGACGAAAGAATTTTGTTCCACTACAATGGTCACGGTGTCCCACAACCTACCCAAAGTGGTGAAATTTGGGTCTTCAACAGAGGTTACACTCAATACATTCCAATTTCACTGTATGACTTGCAGACTTGGTTAGGTGCCCCATGTATATATGTATATGACTGTAACAGTGCTGGGAACATTGTCAGCAATTTTAAGAAGTTTGTTCAAAAGAGAATTGACGATGACAATGATGGTAATCATGACAATGCTGCCCCATCACCAACTTCTGCATACATTGATTGCATCCAATTGGCTGCTTGCCGCTCCAATGAACTCTTGCCTATGGATCCAGACCTACCTGCTGATTTGTTCACATGTTGCTTAACTTGTCCAATTGACATCAGTATTAAGTGGTTTATTATGCAGTCACCGATCAAGAGGAGCTATTATGCCCCACTATTGGAAATGGCAAAGAACAGCCCGAATGGTAACATTGTCATTCCAGGTAAGTTGACAGACCGTCGTACCCCATTAGGTGAGCTGAATTGGATCTTCACAGCCATTACAGATACAATCGCTTGGAACACCCTGCCTCGACCATTGTTCAAGAGATTATTCAGACAGGACCTGATGGTTGCAGCTCTATTTAGAAACTTCCTACTTGCCAAAAGAATCATGCCCACCTATGGTTGCCACCCGATTTCAGATCCCCCATTAGCTGACATTCAATTTCATTCTATGTGGGAATCCTGGGATCTAGCTATTGATCAAGTGTTAACTCAGATTCTAAGAAGTATGAATAATGAACCTTCTACGTTGAATTACCAAGTCGTTATACCACTGACCCCAGTCTCAGCTACTTCTCAACAGCGTCCACCCCAAGGTTCTGCATCAAATGGCTCTGAAACCACTGATGCTGCTGATGTTTCTGTCAACGGTACTGCCCTTGCTAACAATGGTGCTACGGCTGCCACCTCAAACTCATCGGATGTGAAAATCCAAAACTATCAGCATTCGACATTCTTTGAACAACATCTAACAGCATTTGAACTTTGGCTGAAATATGGTTCTTCTACAAGACAACTGCCTGAACAATTACCAATCGTGCTACAGGTGCTTTTGTCACAAGTGCATCGTGTTAGAGCACTTGTACTGCTATCAAGGTTCTTGGACTTGGGTCCATGGGCTGTCTATCTAGCATTGTCAATTGGTATCTTCCCATATGTGTTGAAACTGCTTCAAAGTCCCGCTCCTGATCTTAAGCCAGTGTTGGTTTTCATTTGGGCTAGAATCATGGCTGTTGATTACAAAAACACACAACAGGAGTTGGTAAAAGACAAAGGCTTCAACTATTTTTTACAGATGTTGAACCCAAGAGATAATTCTGCCATTAACAATAATACCAACAATGATCACAAGGCTCTATGTGCATTGATCTTGACATTGTTTGTCAGAGGGTTCCCAAATGGCCAAAAACTCTGCTTCACTCCTGACTTGGTCAACAAGCTACTATTCTACATTGAGAACTCCGAAAATCCACTACTTCGTCAATGGTGTGTTCTATTGATCTCACAACTATGGGATTGTAACTTTGATGCAAAATGGGTTTGTTACAAGGAGGGGTTCTTAGACAGATTATTGAAGCAAATCAATGACCCGATTCCAGAAGTGAGAACTTCAATTGTCTTAGCACTAACTAATTTCTTACCGGAAGATGACGAAGAAGATATCAAAGAGGAATCAAACATCACAATGTCAATCTTGTCACTTGCGAATGATGCGTCACCATTAGTCAGAAAAGAAATCATTATCTACTTCTCCAAGATTGTCAAGAATCACATCAACAATTTCATTGTGCTGGCATTCAATGAGATGTACAGTGAAGTCTCTAACATCACTGAGCTGAACAATGAAAGCAGACAGTCAGTTGGGTATGGTAGTTTATATCACATCATCTGGAAAACTTTGCTTCTGATGTCTTGTGATGGTCATACACAACTGAAGATTATGGCTGAAAGAGTCATTGACAGTGTCCTGTTGCATTTAAAAGGGAGTCAGTTACAAGAAGCAGTTACTGAGATGGAAACTGTCTTGCTACAATCCAACAAGACATCAAATCTTGATCCATTCCAAAATCAGCAAACGCTACCTAAGCCAATCAAATTGAATGGTAATGGGACTGCTAATGGCTCTGCCAATGGGACTACTGAAGGTCGTTCAGGTCTAAGATCAGTAACCTCTGATCAAAAGAGTGTTCGTTCTCAGAATTCCGGTATGTCATTACTGAGAAGAACAATTTCTTTGTCAAACTTCCTGAAGCCGTTTGGTTGGAATACAGGGGATGAAGAATCGTCAACAAATGATGTAAGCTCAAGACAAAACACCCAAGTGTTCTCTGCTAGCTGTGGTACTTCCCCAATCCCAAGAACTGTTAGATTTGATGCTGAAGAAGCTGCTGAAGAATTTCCTGAGATTCCATTGCAGTCTGGTTTCTTCGAATACAGTGTTGAATATTTCCAAGAGCCACAGATGAGAAAAAATGAAGTTGATGAGCCTGGTAGTTTGGAATACACCCAAAGAATCTGGAGAAGGAATAGAAATGAACAGATCATTAATGAAACACAGCCACAAAAGAACCTATCCTTGAGAGGTGACTGGAAGACCAACATTGCCTTCTTGAACAACAAGACCCAGCCAAAGATTCTGAGATTTTCCCAATTTGAGAACTACTTGGTAACTTCTGATGACCGTGACAATGTTACAGTGTTTGATTGGGAAGAGAAGAAACAACTGTCAAAATTTTCTAACAACAACAAGTTTGGCACCAAGATTACTGATGTGAAACTGTTAAATGAAGATGACTTACCATTATTATTAACTGGGACTTCTGATGGTATTGTGAAGATCTACAAAGAATTTGAATCGGTTGAAGCCATTAAACTTGTCACTTCATGGAGAGCGTTATCTGATCTATTGTTGACCCCAAGATCAACTGGTTTGTTAACTGAATGGCAGCAAAGTCGTGGTTCCCTACTTGCCACTGGTGATGTCAAAATCATTAGAATTTGGGATGCTCCAAGGGAGCTGTGTGTCGTTGATATTCCAGCGCGCTCCTCAAGTTCAATCACATCGTTGACTTCCGACCAAGTCTCTGGTAACATCTTTGTCGGTGGGTTTGGTGATGGTACCATTAGAGTTTATGATCGTCGTCTAGACCCAAGAGACTCAATGGTTAAAGTTTGGAAGAACCCAGGTGGTGAAAGATCATGGATCCAAAATGTTCACATGCAGAGAGGTGGTTACAGAGAATTGGTTTCAGGTTCCACCAACTCTATAGTGAATGTCTGGGATATCAGGCTAGATGAACCAGTTGTTCAATTCAAGAGTGATGAGAAGACCACCACAGGTATCCAAATTCATGAACACGCTCCAATTATCGCTACTGGTTCCAAACAAGTCAAAATTTGGACTACTGCCGGTGATTTAATCTCATCATTTAGAAACGTTTCTGCCTTTGGTGGTCTACAAAACAGAACTCCTTTCATCTCATCTTTAGCCTTACATCCACACAGGATGTTATTGGCTACAAACAACGCCCATGATCCATATATCAGCATCTACAAGTGTTCTGACACCTCTCAAGAGTGAAAAGAGAACCTTCCACCTGATTGTTAAAGTTATGAATGACCCAGAATGATGTATTATGATGACCTTTTGAAAAAACCAAGCAACTTTGCATGTACACTTTTGTGTAAACCTTACTTATAATTAATTTATTAGTGGAAAGAAACAGACTTCTTCTTAGGCTTAGACTCGGCTTCTTTTTCAGCAGCAGCGATGACCTTTGATCTCTTTCTTCTATCATTTCTAGCCTTAGTAGCCTTGTTTTTAATTTCTTGTTTCTTGTCTTCAAGTTTGTTCTTCTTAGCTTCTTCCTTTTGTTCAATTTCTTTACGTTTCAATTCTCTTAGTTCTTCCAATTTTTGAGCTTTTTCCAATTTGGACATATCTCTCTTCTCGTCCCCTATGACGACTTCTTGGATAATTCTATTTATTTGCACTTGATCTTCAGGGTCTTCATTAACGAATTTTTTACCTTTCTTACCCTTTGGTCTTTTAGCACCTGGTATGATGGCTCTGTTCAGCACAGGAAGGTCTAGCTCTTTCTCATTATATACTCTTGGCTCTTTCTTCTTACCATAAAGCCTTATAGATCTCTGTTCTTTCTTGACCTCGCCCTTCTTTGGTTTTCTGACCCTGGATTTCTCTTGTAAGTTGGATGTGAAACCTAATCTGTTTCTAGCTTCTTTGTCCTTGAACACTTCTGATTCGATGCTTCTTTTACCGTTTTGGGAGGCGCTTCTCTTGGCTGTCTTGCTCTGTCTTGGAGCCATGGTGGTAGTGGTGGTATGCGTGTGGTGGTATAATCCGAAGATCTATGTCCTTTGTGGCATGTCAAACAAAGGCCTTTATGTCTACAATCTCATTTTTGTCAGTACCAGAAATTTTTCGTATGTGTGGCCCTTACCAGGACAGGTGCGATGAGGTTACCCGGGCAGGCAACTGCCATAATGTGCTACTTCTAAATGATATGGTTCATAAATAAACTAAGGACATGGAAGTGAGTTCGCTTGCTAGTGCTCCTTCTCGGCGACAAGGTTGTTGAACCTTCTGATAGATGGGAAGCCTTCAGCGAGGCAGGCCAGGTACCACTCCAATCTGTAGTCTGTTGGGACCCTATACTTGACCATTTTAGGGTGCATGACAAAGAAAACCTCCAAAGCATGTATGGTGATGGTGACAAAAAACACGTTGAATAAATTGTTTTGTAACCATTCGACCTGATCAGATGATAAAATCTTTTCTAGGTGTAGTAATGGGAATAAAGATGGGAAGCAGTAGCAAGCGATTGGTAAGTGAATTATGATTGCAAATAGCCACCCGATAATGCCAGGATACTTGAAATCTGCAATTTCGTAGTGTGCAAATCCTCTTTTCTTAGCTGCAAACTTGGCCATCTCCACTAGTCTGACCCTAGCCTCGTTCATGTCTTGTAATGGGGGGTCGAATTTGATAGGTTTCTCGACATCTAACTCGATATCTCGATGTTTGAAACTAATGGTCATCTGGTTCTCATCGATCTGGGTCAGCTTGACATTGGAGATGTTCTGGTCGATGTAGATTTTACCATAGACAACGAGGTAGTCCTCTATGGCGAGTTTGTGGTCCTTATTCATGTGGGATAGTATTCTGACTTCGGCCATTGTGCTTTGCGAATGGTTTTTGTACATTGAGAGTGAGGCTGAGAGGTTTGGTTTTCTCATTTTTCTAGTTGGATTTTACGGCAGAGAAGTTATCACCAGATAAGTCCGCTGTGGGCAAAGAGAACTGGGTGAGACAATTAAAGCCCGGTGTCTCACTGTTCTTCCAATTGATTCCCCTGACCTCACCTTGATCTTCGTGAAACTCGAAATTGCCACAGAACGCATTTTTCACCACTACACGGGGGACTTTTTCGAAATCTGTAGATTCGCTCCCAATAGTTTCAAATCTCGAGTTACAAAAACCGCATTTTTCCACCAATGTGTGTGTTTGGCCCGCGCTCCAGTCCTGTTGACACGCTCTGTATCGTCTCCGAACCTCAATTGGCACTCTCGGTGGTCTTTTACCACGCTTTTAGCTCTAAATCCACGCTCCACTGCTGCTGTTGCCCGAGTTACTATTTACCTTTTTCCCTTTTTGGCGCTTCTCTGCTTACGTAACGACACCAGAAAACCCTGCGATCGCGTTTTTTCTTGAATTTGCACTTTTTGGGAATTTTAAATCTTTCTTACACTCAGAGACTTCAGAAGCGTCCCCAGTGCCACCAGAAGCTGCTTTAATTCTCTGCTGCTACACATCCACCCACACACAGCTGCGCTACCCATTAGGAGAACCGCCGAAACACACGTCGTCCACACTAGGTCCTCCCTTTCACTCGCATTTTTAAAACCACAAACCACAAAAAACTAGACCCACTTAAGCCTTAGAACTGCACACTTTCCCTGTCACTGCGCCACCTCCTACCGTAGCGGAGCATCGTTGAACCATAAGGACTACTCTACAACGTCCGTATTTACATCCTAGTCACCATCTTTCTCCAGATTCGTCCCAGACTCCAGTCTTTCTCCTCATAAGTCATACCACACCATGTCCACAGAACAACACATCCCTACTGCTGGCCCAGTTCAGGATGAGAACGCAAACACGAAGAGACCCAAAAATGTTCTAGAACCACAGAGAACACTAAGGTCTGCTACCGCGGCTTTCAATGCCCAAAGGCCTGCTTTGACCAACTTGACCAACACTACATCTGCGGCTGAACTGAAGGCAGCAACAACTATAATCACTGCTCAATCGAGGAAAGATGAAATCACTGAACAGCCCAAAAGACTTCCTTTGAAGAGAGCCGCTACTGAATCGTCCACAAATTTAGTCGAACATGCTCGTTGTTCTGAGGTCAAGAAGGCTAAGACTTCCTATGAATGGGAAGATTTAGATGCTGATGACCATGAAGACCCATTGATGGTGAGCGAGTATGTCAATGAAATCTTTGAATATCTGTCTGAGCTAGAGGATAAGACACTACCGGACTCAACCTACCTTACTTGGCAAACAGCTTTGAAACCAAAGATGAGATCCATTTTGGTTGATTGGATCGTTGAAGTCCATCTAAGATTTAGATTGTTACCAGAAACTTTGTTTCTTGCTATAAACTTGATGGATAGATTCATGTCTAAAGAGACAGTACAGGTTGATAAGCTACAGTTATTGGCTACAGGTTCATTGTTTATTGCCGCTAAATACGAAGAAGTTTACTCTCCAAGCGTCAAGAATTATTCATATGTCACTGATGGTGGTTACACTGAAGAAGAAATCTTAAGTGCTGAGAAATACATCCTACAAGTGTTAGATTTCAACCTTGGATACCCAAACCCAATGAACTTCTTGAGAAGAATTTCAAAAGCTGATGACTATGATATTGAGACTAGAACCATTGGTAAGTATCTTTTAGAGATCTCTATCATGGATCATAGATTCATCGGTTTAAGACCCTCACTCTGTGCTGCTGCTGCTATGTTCGTCTCTAGAAAGATGTTAGGAAGAGGCGAATGGAATGGTACTTTGACGCACTACTCTGGAGGCTACCAAAAGAAAGATATGAAACATGTTATCGAATTATTGCTCAGCTATTTGGTACAACCAGTCGTCCATGAAGAGTTTTTTAAAAAGTACGCTTCAAAGAAGTATATGAAGGCTTCCATACTGGCGAGACAATGGGCTAAGAAAGTTGAAGCTGAAGCTATCGACATCATGGCGGAATAATTCTTTCAGATGTTTCAAATTCCCCCACCTTTTAATGATTCATGTAATTTTTGATTTGGTTTGTTTTGGTTTGGTTTGTTTTGTTTGTTTGTTTCACGACACAGAAAAATCCTGAGAGATGGAAAGAGTTCGTTGTATTCTTCCTTTCTTACTGCATTTCATATATACCCACTCTTACTTAACAATTTGGTTCTTTTCCCTTACGTTTAAGCTTGGTTGGCTTCGATATTTCTCAGAACCCTATTAAATCACAACATGAACAAAGAAACGGAGACTAAATGTATAGATGAGTTTGCGGAACATGTGTGATCATTCTCCTAATTGGGCTCAAGGCAATTCTTGTTTTTGTATCCAGCTTCGCCCAGACCTCGATGTTAAGTTTTTTTTTTTCATGTTTCATCTATTTTGACACAAAAACACTTCTTGTAACCGGAGAATAACCCCAAGCGGAAATGTAATGACGTTTAAGATCCAAATCAGGAAATTCCTTGAAACAAAAGACCGTTGAAAAAGACGAAAACTGAGCGAAATTAGCCTAATCGGGAAACCGTTTTCTTGTAGCCCCCCTGGTAACTTGCAGATGGTTGCCCCAGTTGCTTATAAAAAGTGTTGGCACAGTGAACAACCACCAAGCAACAGGGCTCAACCACACCTTTTAAAGCATCAAAGACCAATTGATCACCCGCTCATAGCCATCCTGCACCAGGGAAGAAAGAAGCAGCAAACATGCATCATCAGCAGCGCCATTATCTTGTCTATTTTCCGTTTTTATTTACCTTTTTCCCATCAAAGCCCATCTTTTTGCCGCTGCTGCAGTTGTTCAGTTGTGAAATCTCCCGATTCGGATGCATGAGTTTGTTTACTTTTTGCCAGATCGGGTTTAATTTTCTGCTTTTTTTTCCACAACTCAAAAAATCCACAGGATCCACCATTTCTACAGGCTTCACCAACAGGGGGAAGTTTGGGCTTTTTCTGCGCTTTTGCATGTTTTGAGATCTCTACTTTGAGCCTTTTCGATCTTTGGACCTTTCTGGACAAAAAAACTGGATTTGAAACATCACCAATCCCCTTTGTATCCTTCATACAACTTCGTCTACCCATCTTTGACTTGATCCCGATCTCTGCCACCTGATCCACCTGCCCTACATCAATTGCTCCATCTGCATACCCATCATAACCTCTCTGCTACGTTTTTGAAGCCCTGTCAAAGCTGATCCAAGGAGTCTTTAAATATCACACAGTTGAAGTACCCATAAAAGACCCTCTTCCAACCTCAACACATATATAATGGATCAGCTCACACACCAGATCCAAGTTCAAGATGAGAACAGGCTCAGTCAGTCAAAGCAAGCAACCAGCTTAAACAGATCGACTAAATCCAATATACCGGTTAGAAGAAATGCCCTATCCAATGTCACCAATACCAAAGCAGTCCCACAACCAGGTGCTAAGAGCTACATCACCAAGACCAGGATCACCAAAGAAGAAGATCAAGCAAGATCTGTGATCAAGAGACCTGCTAGCTCCAACAGTATAAGTAACAACCTTCAGGCTTCTTATAAGAAGTCAAAGAAAGTTGAATATGAGTGGGAAGATCTAGATGAAGAAGATTTCGATGACCCATTAATGGTTAGTGAATATGTTGTTGAGATTTTTGAATACTTATACAGATTAGAAATCAAGACATTGCCTGCTGCGGACTACTTATCAAGACAAACATATATCACAGCTAACATGAGAGATCAATTGGTCGATTGGATGAATGAAGTCCATCAGAAATTCAAACTTTTACCAGAAACGTTGTTCGTTGCCATCAACATCATGGATAGATTTCTTTCAAGAGAAATTGTCCAAGTCAACAGATTACAGCTATTAGGTACTGCATCATTATTCATTGCCTCCAAATACGAAGAGATTTACTCACCAAGTGTCACTAATTTTGCTAGCGAAAGTGGGTCAACCGTCGAAGAGATCTTAGCTGCTGAAAAATTTGTCTTGGAGATTCTAAGCTTCGATCTAAGCTATCCAAACCCAATGAACTTCCTGAGAAGAATCTCCAAGGCCGATGATTATGATGTTAATTCTAGAACAATTGCCAAATATTTTATGGAAATCTCAGTTATGGATCATCATTTCATCGGTATTAAACCTTCAGTGTGTGCTGCTGCATCAATGTACTTGTCAAGAAAAATGCTAGGTAAAGATGAATGGAACGGGAACTTGATCCATTATTCAGGTGATGTCTTTGAAAGTGATTTGGCTCCAGTTGTTCAACTATACTTACAATACTTGGTTGGTCCTGTTGTCCATGAAGAATTTTTCAAGAAATACGCATCAAAGAGATTTATCAAGGCTTCTGTCATCTCCAGACAATGGGCCAAGAGCCTAATGAGAGGTGAGTGATTGATTCACTTTACTGATTCTTCGTTTGTGTTTTTTTTTTTCGCTACCATTCCCGTCTACGATTGCTGCTTATCACTGTATGATATATCACTACAGCTGATTGTATTCTTTTATACCCTCTTCTAAAAAAGGAGAGACGAAAGTCCCCTCCCCTTCCTCGTGCTCCCTCACAAGTCATTCATTAATTACCAGGCGTTGTTATCATGTGACGTTTATCCAAGTGTGTTTTTCGCGTTGGTGCTTTGTTTGCTCCTCAATAACGTTAATTATGTTTGTACAATAATAACAACAATTACAGTTATATTTGAATTCATAAAAACGTATTGTAAGAACCATTTGGACTGCCATCACGCTACTCTGTCTCTGTATTCAGTTCGTGGTTCTGATCCCATAGAGCCTTTCTATTCTCTAATGAGTCCAATGCGTTGATCTCGCCAATCCTACTAACTTGTAAGTATCGATCTCCTAATTTATAACCATTCATGTTATCCAAAGCAGCCTGTGAATCCTCAATGTCTTGGAATTGTATGTCAATGTAGTTTTTCTGTGCGGTGATTATCAGTATAGGCCCAAATGAAAGGAATAGGGAGTGTAAGAGTTCTTTATCTGAACTTGTTGGTAAGTTGGCTAATTAGGGGCGTTAGCAATGCATCCATCGTAGAGTTTGGAGCTCAAGGTTCTAGATACTTACACACTCGTATAGATGAGCTCATTGTGTTCCGAATATGATGAGAAGGATCACGGGAGTTCTGTTGAAAATCAAAGATTTGAAACTTGTTTGTGTCAAAAGGTTGATGATGTTTATTTTTCAAATTTTAGTGGGACGGAGAAACTATTTGTAGTAATAGTGGTAGTATCAAAGAAAGTTACCCCAATATTTGGTGATAAGAAATATCTTGAATGAAATATGATTACCAATTCCATCAAATACGTCTGCAACACAAAGACTTTGAATAAGTAGCTTAAATTATACTATACTGGTATCAATGAAAGGATGTGCGTATTAATTGTAAATTCAATTTCAATTTCCTTTTGACTAATTTTTAAAGTCGGAAATGCCGCGGTGAATGGAAATGCCGGTACGAGTTGCCGATATGGCTGAACTCGCCATGACGTTAACTTATGATCGAGCAGCTGTTGTACAGAACATTTAATAGATTTACTAGCTGATTTGTCTGTCTCATATAATAACTAACTATTCAGAGTCTGATGAGTTTTGAGTGATTTTGATGATGTACTCGTTATATAATTGATGTATTGTGTCACAAGGAGTAGCGGAGAGAAACTCGAGAACTGAAGGATACTTGTGTATAATGGTATACTAAATGTGGCCCCATTAGCTAGTTGTTTCAAGTTGCCCTCTGAGCCTAAATCAAGATAATATAGCTGTCCCGCAATTTACTGGGAACAACCATTTCATGAAACAAGAGGACAAGGAGAAGAGACAAGGAGAGGGCTGTGTATGGAATTGTAATTACAGTCCACAGTATCAAGAAATGGCTGCACAAGAGCCATAATTTCCAGGCATGGACTGTGGGAACAGTCGTGATGCTGTGGATGACATGAAATTTGACAGGTGACAAATTGACAATGACAACTTTTCAATGCTTTTTGATTCATATTGCCAGATACACTCTGCCATTTGCAATCGGGCAAAACACTTACGCAATTCTCCGTGCGCATTTCTTTGGAAATGAGGAAATGAGGAATTGTGTGGTACCAAGAAGAAATGGAAAACTGGAAAACTGGAATACAAAAGTGGGGATCAAGGAATACACACAATCAAAGCCGCAAATGAAGTCACATTTAATTAAACCTTCACAAGCCAGCTCACCATCCACTACACGCTATTCACACACACCTTATGGTAATTTAAGGCTTCCGCGAACACGTTTTATATGCCCGAGACCTGGGAGAAGGCACCAGTAGAGAAAACTGCTAAGGCACAAATTAAGCCTACAGAAAGGGCACGGCCGCAAAGGCACCTGTTCAGGGCACAGGCACTGCCACAGGAGAGATCCAGACACACACACGGCCAGTCTCAATTCTCTTTTCTTAACCACAAACGGTCCATCCACTTTCATCAAACACAATCATCTCTCTTTGATGCTATCTGTTGATCGTTTTTTGTGTCACTAAATATAATATCCCTGCCAAAGCGGACCCTTCGGAATTTCTTTTTCTAAGTGCGTCAACGGCATTAACAAAGTGAAAATTTCTTTCTTTTTTTGCCACAAGATCTCTGTGATGGCATAATAACTGTGGCATCTGTAATACAACATCTCTCAGAGGGAGCTCTTCCTTCGTATAAAACTCTTTCAAGTCCCTCCATTGTTCCCCTCTCTCTTATTGTCATCTCTCCAACAACAATGTCCAAACCAAAGAGAACCCTTGAGATCGTGGAGGCGACTGGCACGCAATTCGAAGATGAATTCGCCAAACCGTTGGACCAAGGTTATAAAGACATTGGTGTAATCAGTGCAGTCGGCCTGATCATGAACCGTATGTTAGGTACTGGTATCTTTGCCACTCCTGCCACCATCTGGATATTATGTGGTCATTCTGTGGGTCTTTCTTTGATCATCTGGGTCATTGGTGCTTTAATTGCCCTTGCTGGTCAATATGTCTATCTGGAATTCGGTTCTGCTATCCCAAGAAATGGTGGTGAGAAGAATTACTTGGAATACGTTTACAATAAACCACGATACTTGGTATCTAGTGCCTATGGTCTATACGCCTTAGCCTTACCATGGGCAGCTGGTAACGCCGTTGTGTTTGGTACTTATGTCTTAACTGCCGCCGATATCACTCCAACCAAATGGGCTGAAAAAGGTTTAGGTCTAGGTGCCATCACTTTTGCCTTCTTGATCAACTCTGTCCACATTAAAACAGGTGCCTATATTCAAAATGTCCTAGGTGTCTTCAAAATCGGTGTCATCCTATTCATTACCGTTACAGGTTGGGTTGCCCTAGGTGGTTGGAAGAAGACTGATAACTTCCATGACAGTTTTGCCACCGCTAGTGACGCCACTGCTTACGGTGTTGTCAATGCCTTATACAATGTCATCTGGTCATTTACCGGTTATTCCAATGTCAACTATGCCTTGGGTGAAGTTAAAAACCCAGTTAAAACATTGAGATGGGCTGCTCCAATCTCCTTGATCGGGTTGGCTATCGTTTACTTATTTGTCAACATTGCCTATTTTGCCATTGTTCCAAAGGAAGTCTTATTAACTTCCAAGACAATCTTAGCGGCTGACTTCTTTAGTATCGCTTTTGGTGAACACGCCAGAAAGGCCTCTTCAGTATTTGTCGCCTTGAGTGCTTTAGGTAACGTTATGTCTGTTATTTTCTCCCAAGGGCGTATTGTCAATCAATTGGGTAGAGAAGGTACTTTACCTTTCTCCAGATTCTTTGCCACTTCAAAACCATTCAACTCCCCAATGGTTGGTATTGCTGAACATTGGTTCGTCGTTGTCATTTTCATCTTGGCTTCTTCTCAAGGTGACGCCTATAACTTGGTTATCAATTTGATTTCATACCCTTTGAATATCATCAATTTCTTTGTCGGTGTCGGTCTGTTATATTTAAACATCCAGGCAAAGAGAGGTAAAATTGAATGGAAGGCTCCAATTAGGGCCACTTTCCCAGTGATTATCTTTTTCATATTATCCTCTTTATACTTGGTGGCTGCCCCATATGTCCCGCCTGATGAAGGTCAAAACGTTTATGAACACTTACCATACTACTTACATTGTGTTATCGCTTGGGGAATTTTCGCTGGTGGTGCTCTATACTGGTTGTTATGGTTTAGATTGTTCCCAAGATGGTTCAATTATACTTTACATGGCGAGGAGAAAATTGGTACCGATGGTTTCTGGAGAAAAGAATTCAAGATTATTAAAAATGACGAGTACGACCAGTATATCCTTGAGCACACTGGTAGCAATAATAGCGTCGACGATCCAGCTTCAGATTCAAAGGATAGTTCATTTTGAACCGATTTTAATGTTATGATTTTGCCCTTCATTTCGTGTGTTTTTTATGATTTTAATTTTAATGGGATATTTATAGAGTTACATTGTTTTACATGAGTTGTAGTGGTGCAGATATAAACTAAAAACTAATCATAAACATTAACATAACAATAACAACAACCTCACCGACTTAACTATAAACATTCAAAATATCAAATGTCTCCTGTTCATGAGACAACTCAATATATTTAGCAAACTCATCAGTATCCAATTTAGAAATGAACAAACCTGAAATATCCTCTTGCTTATTGATCTTGATCACATTACATTTTGTCAACTCTAGTAATTTCTCAATGTAATTATCGACAATGGTACCATCTGTTTGGATCCATACTTTCACATCATTCAATTGTGAGTTATTTATGACGAATAGTTGGGCAAGGTATAACATCAAAGAATTAGACTCCTCATGAACTTCACCGAATTTAATAGTTATGGATTGAATTTTTTGTTCCAATGCCTTGTATAAGATTGCAAAATGTGAGATAATGTTCTCATGGTTGAAGTTCTTCAATAGTTTCAAATCGGCTTCTTCCTTGTTGATCACGTATAATAGGAAATCATTATCATTGTCTGATGTTTCCAAGTATGTTTCCAATTTATCCTCACCGATATAGTATTTTAAATCACCAACATATGGAACCTCATTGAATTCGAAAACTTTTCTCAGTAGTTCTAATTGGATATGGTATTTATCTTCATCAACAGTGGAAGCAGTGATCAAATCAGCGGTTCTTTCAGTCAATTGCTTTAAAAAAATAGCGTTGAATTTCGTTTTATAACCCGGTTCATGAACTTTATCAGAACCGTAAAACAATTGAATAAAATTTAACAACGTGACAAAACCTTCAATACTTTCAATATTATAAATAACTTTATCGAATTTGAAAGCTTGATCAAAGAATTTGTCCGTGGCTGTTCTTTCAGAATTTTTGCTCCTGGTCTTTTCAATTTCTTTACCATCCCAATCAATTTCACCTTTTAAATAACGGGCAACCTTTTCTCTATAACTAACAGGGTACGATAACAAAGTCATTGGAGTTGTCAAGAAAGTGGAGACTAAAGTCATCAATACGAACATTGAGAATAATTTATCACTAATGATGTTGGCATTCAAACCGACAGTTAAAACAACAACCTCCACAATCCCTTTACAAGACATTAAAACACCCACAGTTAGGGATTCTCTCCAATATAAACCACTTATCTTGGCACCTATGAACCCACCAAAGACCTTGGTCAAGACAGCAATAACGATTAATGCAATCACGTAACCCCAATCTTTACCAGTACTCAAATCACCCAAATTAACTTTAAACCCAGCTAGGGCGAAATAAATTGGGATGAATACGATATGCACTAAATCTTCAATCTTCTCAGTCATTTCCAAAACAAAGCCATGCTCCCTTGGAACAATCAGACCTACTAAGAACGCACCAAAGATGGGATGTGCGCCAATAATATCTGTAAAGAAACTCGAAACAAAGACAAGTAACAAAATGGTTAAGATGGATAATCTTGATAAATTCCCAGTCTTCAAGTCATTACGTAACACAAATCTGTGTAACACAATACGTACTGGGAAGATGATGAAAATGGTCCAACCAATAACAACCAGTAATATGTATAAAGTGGTGATACCACTACCAGAATTGGCCAATGTGACACTTAAAGCCAACAACATCCAGCCGACGACATCATTGGTGATACCGGCAGCTAAGACAATAGTACCGACCCTGTCTTTTAATAGTCTCAATTCTGTCAAGATACGAGCCAACACTGGGAAGGCAGTGATACACATAGCCACAGCGATGAAGACCATGAAGGTTGTAAATTTGATGTCATGGCTATATTCGTTGTATAGACCAATAGCAATGATACAACCGAACCCAAATGGGACAGCCATGTTGATCAAACCGACACTCAGGGCAATCTTTAAGTTCTTCTTGATGAATTTGATGTCAACTTCTAAACCCACCAGAAATAAGAATAAGATAACACCGACATTAGCCACCAAGGTCAAAGGGGCAATGGAAGGATCAGGAAAGCACTTGTTGGTGAAGCCCGGGATATGGCCCATAACAGTAGGACCCAAAAGGATCCCTGAGATAACCTCAGCGATGACACGCGGTTGTTTGAGGTATCCTAATGGGATGTGGACAATTTGGCACAACAGAATGATGAAGATGGCCTGGAAAAGGAAGACCGTGATAGGATTCGAGGGGTCATAGTCTAGCGGGTCACGGCCAGCGATGATCCCAGCAACAGAGCTGCTCTCGACTGCCATTTGAAGGTGTTTTATTTGGTGTTTTGAAGGAAGTGGGATGTGTTTGACACTTTTGAGAGTGTTTTCCTGTTCAAATGTTTTTTTTAGACGCCGTGGTACCAAGAGAAGAGAAGATAGTTCAAAATGATGAGATGATGGGTTGTTTCACCGGCGGCTTTTCCCTGGAGATGATCAATGGAATGCTAATGGCACATTGTGTATAGAGAAGCCCTAAAAGCCCTAACAATGGTCAGATCAACGTCCTTTTGCCGCTTTCATCTGTTCTCGCAGGATTTCGGAGGTCTTTGTTTCTGCCATTTCACCTCGTGTAAACCCTCTCCCGATGACGTCATGGGTGAAAGCAGAATAGATCAAAACGATAAGACTTACGATAGTAGGTACATATATCGAAGCTCATAGTGATAAACAAAGGAAGTTTTAAACAAGTATTCAGGAGCAAGTTCTTTGACCAAAATAAAGTGGTGCTACTTCAGGCAATTAGTTTAACTAATAAGATAGTATCCATCTCTAAAAAAGGACAGGTCAAATCATTTAGCTTTCACCAATATTGTCTGTAGTCAATACCAAACCTTCAGGATCATCTCAATAGATCGCATTTATAGATCGTTTTTCTTGATGCAGAATAGCATATGGTGACATTTTAAAACCTTTTCAGTGACAATCTGGTAATGAACGAGTGGAAAGCCTAGGGACAGTTCAGTTCAAGTCCCAGGAAGTCCCAGTGGTGTTGGACCCGATCCTTGAATCGTTATCCTGGAATGAAGGTTTCTGTGAAAGTCAATCAATTCACACCAGATTTATGAACTTCAATCGTGAAAGTTTTGACCTCTTCAACGGTTCTTTGGAAATCGTACTTGGCTCAAGTGGGACAAATAGCGAACCTTTTGATCTTGGTGGCTGGACATCTCGGAGATGATTTAGCGGATGGGTAAATAAATTCTTTTGAAAGGTCTCCTTGATCAAATGTCGATACAAAAAGACCACCAAGAGACGGCGACAAGCTCCATCTGTGCATTTCAGTTACATAAGTAAGATCATCAATCAAGCTTAAATTGAAGTGAGGTCAAAAGCACACAAACTGCGTGTTCTGAGACCGGATCTTGAGCGTTCTGGCTTCAGGACGATGGCACTAACACCAGCCACTCTCTCAACAATAGCTATAGAACAATCAATAGTCAGAATATGCAATACATATGACTTGATAAGCCCCGTGGTTTTCCTAGGTTCCTTAAGCTTGCGCCTTAAAACACACCATATTAATTGTGATACAAACTCCACGCATATGTAAATGCTCTTTTGACATTACCAGAATTCAGAAACCCAAAGGATCGAATCCTATATCTACAACATCCCCAATGTGAACTTTTCGAGAAGAACTGACTTCCTTTGAATAGCGTTTCCACATGTCACCAGAACTAACAGGTCTTTCTGTAAAGAGCTGTTACTAAAATCTAGAACTTCAATCAAGATTTGATGGGTAACCTTACAGTAACTTAGATAATCAACCGGAGTTTGACGCACGTCATTTGTCACGGGCCACGAGTATTTCCGTTATCCTTGTAGCAAAAGCCGACAAGGGGGCAATAAGTTGGTGGCAGAAAAGTGAATCCCGTGATTGGGGATGGGGGCATAACCATGACCCTGATAGGATACCACATAACACACAATAACACGTCTATAGGATTACTCCCATGTAATCCGAGAAGTCCAATTGTTGATAAGAGACAGTCAGTAGTGGAACCCGAAACCCGGACTCAGAGGCCATTGTTTCCCATGCTGTGTGTCCCCCATCACAGAGGAGTTGTCACCGTTTCTCTCTTGACATGGGGAAAGTGTGTTCTTAACTCCAGGGCGAGTCCAATGGGCTGATGAAATGGTGAATGGTGGGAGTGATTTGGCTTCCACACAGAGAGGGCCTGCCTATTGGTGAAATAGACCAAATGTTGGGACTTGGGATTTGGATTTAGAAAAGGTGTCAAGAATCAAGCCGCGTCTGATGGACTCCGAGAGATTCAGTTGGCAGCCGTTGACATGATGAGACTCGTTGAAAATCAGCCACACAGAGATTGCAATAGTATTATATAAGTCTGCAGTAACGGTTCCTGGTCTCTTACTCTCAAGTCTCCAAGTCAATAATAACTCCTGAAAGATCTGTTTGATCTGTTTCCCTCAATGCAGAAAGCCCCACGTATTAAGCGAAACCGAGCAGACGCTCCTAAACCCGTACAACTGACACACTGTGGAGAAGGACGAGAAGGAACCCAACCGTTGTCCGAAATTCGCTAACTTTGGCTTGGAACCTCTTTTCTTTTCTGAAGTGCGGGACACAAATCGGAGCACGCCCCCCAAAGTCACGATTGTGGGGTTCAAGTACCGAGCTAAAAGCCAAAACAGTACTCTAGAGGTATAAAAGGAGGCCAAGTTCCCCTGGCTTCTCTTTCTCAATTGAATACAAAACTTCTTCAAGGAATCCTTCCATATCGCAACATGATCAGAAACGCTGCTTTCAAGGGCGCCTCCCAAGTTTCAAGAGCATTCTCCTCCCTACCTTTATCCGTCACTGTCAAACTACCAAACGGTAAATCATACGAACAACCAACAGGCCTGTTTATCAACAACAAATTTGTCAAATCCCATCAGGGCAAGACCTTCGAAGTCATCTCTCCTTCCACCGAAGAGGAAGTCACACACATCTACGAAGCCCGTGATGACGATGTCAACATCGCTGTCGAAGCCGCTGAAAAGGCCTTCAAGTCCGGTGTCTGGTCAAGAGTTCACCCATTAGAACGTACAAAGGCCATCAACAAACTGGCTGATTTGATCGAAGCTGATGCTGAAACTGTCGCTTCTATTGAGTCCCTGGACAACGGTAAGGCCATCAACTCTGCCCGTGGTGATGTCGCCTTGGCTGTAGCCTACTTGAGATCTGTTGCCGGTTGGGCTGACAAGGTTGACGGTAGAACCATTGACACTGGTGATGGTCACTTCACTTACACCAAGAGAGAACCAATTGGTGTCGTTGGTCAAATTATTCCATGGAACTTCCCATTGTTGATGTGGTCCTGGAAAGTTGGTCCAGCTTTAGCCACTGGTAACACTATTGTTCTAAAGACTGCTGAATCCACTCCGTTATCTGCCCTATACGTTTCCAAATTTGTCGAAGAAGCTGGTATCCCAGCTGGTGTCTTGAACATTGTCTCCGGTTTTGGTAAGACCGTTGGTGATGCCATTGCCAGACATGACAAGATCAAGAAGGTTGCCTTCACTGGTTCTACCGCCACTGGTCGTCACGTCTTGAAAGCCGCTGCTGAATCCAACTTGAAGAAAGTCACTCTGGAATTAGGTGGTAAGTCCCCAAACATTGTCTTCAACGATGCTGATATCAAGAAGACCATCCAAAACATTTTGGTTGGTATCTTCTACAACTCTGGTGAAGTCTGTTGTGCTGGTTCAAGAATCTACGTCCAAGAAGGTATCTACGAAGAATTATTGAACGAATTGAAGGTTGCTGCTGAAGCTGTCAAAGTCGGTGACCCATTCGCTGAAGACACCTTCCAAGGTTCTCAAACTTCTCAGCAACAATTGGACAAGATCTTGTCATACGTTAAACACGGTAAACAAGAAGGTGCTCGTGTCATCACAGGTGGTGAAAGACACGGTGACAAGGGTTTCTTTGTCAAGCCAACAGTGTTTGCTGACGTTGAAGAACATTTCAAGATTGTCAAGGAAGAAATCTTTGGTCCAATTGTCACTATCACGAAGTTCTCCACCATTGAAGAAATAATTGAAAAGGCTAACGACTCCTCTTACGGTCTAGCTGCCGGTATCCACACCACTAGCTTGGACACTGCCCTAAAGGTTTCCAAGGAATTGGAAGCTGGTACCGTCTGGGTCAACACTTACAACGATTTCGATGCTCAAACTCCATTCGGTGGTTACAAACAATCTGGTATTGGTCGTGAATTGGGTACTGAAGCTTTGGACAACTACACCCAAGTTAAGGCTGTCAGAATCAAAGGTGAATTTTAGTCACAAAAATTGAAAAGCTGCTGGTTTCAGCATTCTGGTGTTTAGGAATGAATAGTTTACGAGAGAAGTTGTAGTTTCAGTGGATAACTGTACAGATTGGAATATCTTGGGTTTACTCAACTTCTCTTCTTTAGTTATTGTCTACTGATTGATCACCGGTGCAAATGGATAGCATGTCAGGTATTCCAGGTAACCCTACACCGGATCTACCTTCGCGACATAGTTTACCAGAGATTCCATCTCTTTGTATACGTTACATATTATAATAGAACACACATCCATCTATCTGTCTATCTACCAAACTAGCATTACTTAACCCATCCTACAAGGTGTTAGCCGGTCCATTGGATTAGGTAATCCAGTAGTTGGCATAGACACTTCCACATAGCAATATTCGGAACATTCTGGCAAGGCAAAATAACACACTCAGGGGTAAATTTCTCACGGAACCCACTATGTCAGTACAAGGCCAAGATTACTACAGCAAAGGATATGATAAGACCATTTCAGGCACACATAGCTGGCGCACAGCTGAAAACTCATCCAAGTATATGATTCCCATTATTAAAATCACAGATCGAATATTGGATATTGGTTGCGGCCCGGGTACGATCACAAAAGATCTTGCGCAGTATGTGCCAAAGGGTGAAATCATCGGTATTGAACCAACTCAAGGATTGATCGATGAAGCTAATTCACAACTGTTACCCTCAAATGTTAAGTTTCAAATCGGGTCAGCTTACGAATTGCCCTTTGATGATGAAAGTTTTGATATCGTACATGCTCATCAGGTTTTCGTTCATTTAAAAGATCCCGTAAGTGCCTTGAAAGAGGCTAGAAGGGTTTTGAAAAAGGGCGGGAAGCTTTGTATCAGAGATGGCGAGTTGAAGTCTTTGTTGATATACCCTGAGGCGTATATCGAGCCATTAGAGTTCTTTACGGAAAAACTGAGAGGTGCGTACACGGTAGCGAACGGTGCAACGAGACAGAAATCAATGGTTAAGAAAGCCGGCTTTCAAGATTGGAAACTTAGTACTTCCAATTGGGGTTTCTCCACTGGGGAAGAGAGACAGATGTTGGCCAAGATGTTCATAGAAAGGCTTAAGAATGTTACGTTTGATGGTGATGAGCCTTATACTAAGAAGGAACTGATTGAAGCTTGGGAAGGTTGGATGAAGGATGAAGTCGCAGTGTATGTGATCATGAATGGTGAGATTATAGCTACGAAGTAATATATGAGAAGAGCCAACCTTACCGATGATTCGTAGTTGCCTACACGTTTGATTGTATGCCACCTGTAGATTCTACATCAAGGAACCATACACCTTTAAGCAGATGTGCTCCACCAGGACTAATGATGACCTTGACAAAACTTCTCATAGGCAGGATCAGACCTTATACACACAGGAAGATCTTACACGACCTGAAGTCATGACCTTACGTAAGACCCATTTCTAGAAACTGCGCTAAATTGAAAACCGATAGGAATCCGACAAGAACATTGTATAACGGTTGGCTTCATCGGAGGTATTTTGCCCAGTGCGAGGCTAACAAGGGGTAAGAGGACAGGAACCACAGGGTATTGCCAAAATGGGAGAACTCCGCTACCTTTGGGAGCTGGGACCAATCCCGTGCCAGCGTTAGCCGTACCGATGAGTGTGGAGAAATATTGAGCAGTGCTGTAATTTCGGGACACCACTTTTGTGTCAAACTCCGTTACTGAGTAGTTACAGACTGACCAAAAGGGGAGCTGGTCTAGCCCTGCAGCCTTGTCCAGAAGCCTGAGGGTTGGGTCTTGCGTCTTCAGCCCTGAACCTGTTCAGAGACCAGTGGCGGAAGCTTGTGGCTTTGTTGGGTGTGCTGCCAGAGGGTACTATTATGAAGAGTAGGCTCGCTGTATCCGCCTGGTTGCTCGCATGTGAACCCTGCCTAGCTCTCCACCTAGCGCCCCGCCTAACAGCGATCCTGTGTCAAGGCCGAAAGAAGTGGGCGGGCCACGTCACCTCCAGCGGAAAACCGAAAGTAAATCCCCATCACAATGGACTAAACGCTATAAAACCACCTGTTTCCCCAGGTCCCATCTTTCTACCGCCAGAGCCGCCCACCCGCCACAGACAAGATGGACGACCAGAACGAGCGTAAGAGACTCTCCAACAAGCTCAGTCAGCGCAAGCACCGAATCAAGCAGCAGCACAGGCTCAAGGAACTGGAGGAGCAGAACAGGGTCTTAACCGAGAAGTTGAACAGCTGTATCTATAACAATTCGTCCAAACAGGAATTGAGAAAGATCAGAAGAGCTGCCTTCTCGAGGATTGAAAAGATCAGCGGAAGCTTGAACGAATTGAAAGATTTCTTGAATAGTGACCTGTTTGCTGCTATCGCTGACGAGAATGATGAGTTGCTTGAAGATGACTTGAATAACGTCCAAAAGGACTATGCCCTGAATGGTGAACTGAACGACAATATCATTCTGCAAAATAACGAGAAACAGTATAACAACAATCATTTTCACTCAGTTTCGAAGCAGCACGATTCATTGCACCAGCAAATGAACGAAGTACCACAAATCTATGAAATTGATGCAGGCGTTAACAATGAGATGAAAGACTTGAACAGCTACACCTTGGAATTGAACATCCCCAATACTCCACAGCAACAGCAACAGCAACAGCCAATGAATGTTGACGCTAACGATATTCTGAAATGTTATCTATACAATAACCTGACATCAATCCCACACTCTGAAGAAGTCATCAACAGCATCGGGAACCAATTTTTATCCACCATTAATAGCATCAAATACGACAACTCACTTAGCAAATCTCAACAATTGGAACTGATCATTAATTCTCCACAGGTGCTCAACATGGTTTGTAATTACGCAAATGAACTATTCGAGAAAATCCCAAACTTTCAGACCTATACATTCGCTTATGGTGGTGTCAAATGGTTGTGTGGTCAGATCTTGTTCTTTTGTACTACGAATCCATATCTTGGCCCATTAATCCAACCATTACTGTTTAAAGATGAATCTGATGTGGTTTCTAAAGAGACCTTGAACGGATTGGTTGATAACTTGTACAAAATCCTAGATATGTCATGGTTAAATGTCAACAGATTCAATAGAGCCATTGAGCCAGTCAACTCCCATGCATCTGAATCCCTAGTTGCTGATAAGCAGAAATTACTACACACATTCTTCCACCCAACCAAATTGCAAACTTATATAATCAAGAAGAACTCATATGAAGAGTACCCACATTGGATCAATTTCATCATTTGGCCTGAATTCAGAGACCTGATCTTATCACAACTAGATGAACTTTCCAAATTCAATAAAGACATGATCTTCCATGACTTATTAGAAAATGTTATTCTTGAAATACAAGATCCAACTACTCATAAGAAGAAGATGTTTTTCATGCATCAGTTCACTACTGTGCTGGAATATGAGATGCAATCCACTAAGGTTGGCGTCGGATTGAATTACTTCCCACCTGTTGAGCTGTTAGATCGTTGTGGGCTGTATAATCCTTCACTCTGGAAGGTTACCAGAAGTTATGGGTTGAAGTATGGGAAAGTTGTTCCTAAGAATTTGATATTATGGGAATTGGATGATAAGGATGAGGCTAATATCATTATACCTCATCAATTTATATGACTAGATTACGGTGTGTTACATATTATTATTATTTACGGGATGGTTTGTTTTATAGGTATTGTTTAAAAGATGGAGTCTGTTTTCAAGTGAGTACAGCGTCTGTTGTAGTTAAATCGCCTTGTCTTCGCCTTGATTTGTATTTACCTACCCAAAGCGAAAATATTGAGGAAAGTGTCAGTAACACAAGCCAAATAATTCAAACCTTTTTTGCAACGGAAAGGGGAACCACATCTCAAGAGATGAGAGACGACAGGATCACCGGAAATACTAACAATAAAGGTGAGTATAAGTTTCGTATCTAATATTAAAGCGTAAATCTATCGTTAAAATCAGAATTGAAGTCGAATGCAAGTATTAGTTCCTCTCTTCATCAACAGTGACATTGATATGTTCAGCTTTGATATCTTGACCAATATGACCTTCAGCAGCTAGTTTAGCAGCGAGTTCAGGATCAGTCTTTGAGTTGTACACGATGATACCATTCTGCTTAGCATAATGCCTTTCTTGTCTCTTGTAAAGGTATAAGACCAGCAAAGTCCAAACTGATAGGGCCAGACCTGAAGAGGCTGTGAATGAATAACCTTTCAAGTATCTTGGAGCTTCAACTGTCTTCCAAACCAAGTTGGCGGTCCACACAGTGGTGGCCTGGGCAAGACTGTTCATGGTAACCAAAGTGACAACTCTCTTCCGAGCATCACGACGGGTGATGTCGTTTTGCCATGAGTAAAGCACTGGAGCCATGGCCCAGCCGAAATATTGTAAGCACCAGGCAAACCATTTAGCACCTTCTTTAACATCCCAAACAGCTAAGATGACGTTACCAGTGCTATTGAAAACTTGAGAAACAAGGATGGCACCCCAGCGACATTTAAAGAAATCAGCACCACCACAGATTAAACATAACCATAATAAACCTAGGCCTGGAGTTAAAGCAGTGTAATCTTGAAGCTGACCATCACCAAATCTTTGAACCAACTTTCCTGTGGATTCATCAATTTTCTTTAGTGATTTCAACCATAGAACATAAGCACCGGAAGAACCGTTACTGTTACACCAGCAGAAGATGTTCCAAAGGGTCAAGACATAGATTTCCCATGAGGAGAAGATGTCATTCCATAATTTCAAGTCCAAGAATGATTTGATGTGGTTGGATGGAGAGCCGGCAGTATGATTCTTTTTCAACTTTCTTCTCAATAAACGAATTTCGTCATCTGATAACCAAATGGAATAGCAGTTATCTGGTGTACCTGGCAACATATAAACACCGATAATACCAACAGCAACTGAGATAATACCATCAATGATGAAAATCCATTGCCATGCGTCCAAACCTTGGCCATCTTTGAAGTGCCTAACAATGGCACCTGATAACAATCCTGAGGTTAACACACCCAAGTATTGACCAAAGTAGTAACACATGGAACGTAATGAGATGTTGTGGGTGTAGAAGGCACCGAATAAGAATTGATAAGCCAAATAGTTGCCAGATTCACAAGCACCAAT
Source organism: Taiozyma sp. PG4208 (assembly GCA_023629715.1). Classification (NCBI taxonomy): domain Eukaryota; kingdom Fungi; phylum Ascomycota; class Saccharomycetes; order Phaffomycetales; family Wickerhamomycetaceae; genus Taiozyma; species Taiozyma sp. PG4208. The sequence goes on from JAMAIG010000115.1 coordinate 31,028, forward strand.
GAAAAATCTGATGGCTTTCATACCTGGAACAGTAGTGACAAAGGCTGTGGCAATGGTTAAGACCGACCATATCAAATCTAAACCTGGTAACAGATAATTTAATGGAGCTGAGATCAATAAGTACATGAATGGGATTTGGAAGATCAAGTTACCAATACTGAACATATTCTGGGTGTGAACCAAATCATTTTTTTCCATGCCAATAGCGTCTTTCAAACCGGCAACGTAAGCATTGTTCAAGTTCGATTGATCCAAGTTCTTAATCCAATAAGCCATCATTGAATAAAAAGTCAATAGGATATCCAATTTGATTATCAGTTTTCTCTCTGCAGGAGTGTCGTTTGGGTCGAACCAATGGTACCACTTGACAACTTTTCTACCTGGAATAGTCTTCTTTGGGGCTCTGTATTCCCATTCATCGAAGAAACTGTACCATTTACGGTTAGCTTCATCTCTATATTCATAAGCGGTGACTTCGTTTGCATCGTGTTTGGACTCATCAGAGCTCCCATCTTTTTCGTTATTGTCGATGGTTGAGTCATCTTCAAAGGTCTCATCTAAGATCTCATCAACTTCACGACGGACGGGGAAAATCCCCCATTTCAGTCGCTTGTAGCATTCAATGAAACCCAAGTCGATCGACTTGATGTGGCGCAGGGTTTTCATGCTAAGACCAATATTTTCTTGGAATCTCTTGACACTTCTTGGCCAAAAGACAAAAAACAAAAAGATCAGGAGATATTCCTGGGCTTATATGTACCAAAATATACCAAGGAGGGCTTCTAAACAATGGAACATACCTCAAATGAAGCTGCACGCAGGACCGTTATAGGGTAATGCTAAAAATTTCCCACTTTTAAAGTCATTTCACGTGAGTAATTGTGAAAATGAACTGTAAGATGGGCAACAGACAACTGTAAGATTGGCCTGTTGCGGGCAGTGTAGCGTGTTTCTTACTGAGAGAAGTGAGAGATCCCGCTGTAGTTGAGAGCCAATCTTCGCTATTATACTATGACACAGCTTGAGGAACGGCACCATGGTGTCTTATTGTTCTATGTGGCTCAGAGAGAAGGCTTTGTTCTAAGACTTTGGAAGCTCGTTTATAGATAAAAGGACCCTGTTGAAAGATGATGTTTAAGAAAGAAGAAAAAAACGTCTGGTGAACACTCAACAATCTTTTTCAAAGCGGAATAACAAACCCAGGTGCGTCCAGTACTCTGTCCAACGAGTTTCTATGCCAAAAATTCAGGTGCTACGAAAGAGAGAAGCCACAGCTTTTCACTTATTTGACTGACTGTACAATTCTGAAATCAAGTCACAACCACGAATAGATCTTGCATATGGCGAAGAAAAACTGTATCCAGGATTCCGTCACTTGAGAAGCACTTGTGGGACCATATAGATTCCGATAGAGAGTCTAGGTGAACCTCATTTGAGGCTAATATCCGGTTAGATACTCTACATATGCGGTAAACAGTATCCGATGGAATGTTCTGTTGTAAACCATGAGTCAGAAGCTGTAGGACAGCAGTATGTAGCATAGGGACAATGCCGGGTAGCCATAGTTACGTTACAGAGTCCTATATGGCTTAACCCGCAGACACAGTGATTGGTTTTATGTGTCTTGGTTTTGGTACTAGTGTAATATACTCTATGTTGTGTTTCCCACTGCAAGTTTAAAGGGGTTTTCAGCAAGTAAGTGTCACAAGAATAATCTCCCATAACTGTGCTCCATTTCAATTTCTATACCAAGGAGAGACTACGATGCCTTGTTGACATAAAAGCATTAAGAAGTTCAGTATATATATATCGTAAAAGGGTTGCTTGACAGTTCCAGCTGTAAGTACTTGCAATTTCAGATTTTAGACTCTTGGAGCATTTGGTAACAAACCGTTTGGACAAGTGACATAGGAGTTTTGAGGAGTGGCAACACCTTCAAAGATAGCATAGAACCCACATAACGAAGATAAAATGGCGAACACACCGGCACCCTTTTTAACGTTGATGGAATCAATGAAGTAACCAATGGTTAGCAAGAATAAGTATACGACGATGAAACCAATGATTAAAAAGAAGGACCAAGTAGATTTGAAAGTACATAACCACATGGAGAAGGCATAAATCGTCCAAGCAGTTAAGAAGAAACCCATGACATCGTTGAATTGTTTTGGTTCGTCAGCGTAAGCGTCTTTGATACCAAATGCATTCATTAAAATACCAGCATAGGACAAATAGAAACCTCCAAAGGCACCTAGAGCAGTAGCCGCAAAAGTGTTTTCAATGACCAAACACCATAGACCACAGATAGTAGTGATGGCCCCACCAAGAAACAAACCGGCCGAGGCCAGCAATTGAGGATTGGTTAACCCACGAGCCTCGACAAAGACCATACCAACGACAAAAGTACAGATGGAGTAACCAACTAACCCTAATGGGACCGGGTTACCCATTGGTCTGTGAGGGGCAGGATGTAAACCAGTAGCAAAAGCACCACCAAAGGCATTCAACAATTCATGCTTATGGTAGGCATGGTCACCCAAGTATATGATATCTCCTGCGCTCGAGGTGGTGACTCTTAGGATTCTACCACCAGTGGCATTATTGTCATCAACGGTTTGAACAGGATGCAAGGTTGGTTGCTGGTTTAATTCTGCAGAGGAGTTGTTGGAGTTGTTTTCGTAGATTTTACCCTTTTCTAGGTCCTGGTTGAAAGACATGATGAAATATTGGTGATGAGGTCAACTAATTGCAAGTGGTACAGGCTCAGAAAGAGGACATACTAGGACTTTTTATAGTACTTGGGCCAGCCTTTTCAGCATGTCAGGGGTCGCCAGACTCCACAGCAGGGCTCACAGTCAACGCAGCCCAAAGAATTACGAACATATTGTTGATGTCGAGGCCCAATAGGACCAAAGTCCAATGCGCTAAATATACAGAGCTCACGCTCCAGCAAATTGAGAGTAGCCTTCTCCACAGGCAAAGTCCCGGAATCCTGGAAGGTGCATGTGTGTCTGTGTGTGTGTGTGTGTCTGATCTGTTTAGCCTTCTATCCTCAGCTTGTGGAGAAGTGGTGGGGCTTAGGGTCTTACGGATTCCAACAATTTGTCTTACTCAGACGGTGATATTATTTTGTACAGGAGCAAAAACAGCTGACGATAACACCGCTTCCAAGCCAGGAGTAAAGCCAGGATTAAAGCCAGGGCCGGTCAACGGTGTCCTGCACCACACATGATAAAATGTTAGTGCTCATAGAGACCTTCTAGAACGGCTCTAGCAGCCAAACAGGCAGTCCCAGGGCGCTGACACCTAAACCGCGAGGCTGACACAAACGATCGGCACAGTTTTTGGGTTGGGGTAACAGCACGGTTATGAGCATTGCCCGATATGGTAATTCCCTAAAGTGGATATTTTCAACTTTTATGTGAAAATTAACAGTACAAGAATTTGTACAACAGGGCCAAACTCTTGCTCTTTCCACACATTACACAATGCTACAGGCACTTCGAAGAACATTTCCTGCCCAAATACCGAGAGGAGTCCGTTTCATTGGTCATGGTCAACTGCCAGAGCACGCTCCGGGTCAAGACGAAAACGAGGCATGGCTGGACAGTCTTGAAGTGTATGACGATTCTCATGATAGAACAGTACGCATCAATGAGGAGTTCGAGTTCACTCCTAGCCATGATAACTTAAAAACACAGTTTAGATTCCTACCCACAGATGCCGGTGATCCATACATGAGACTGTCGATCCCCTTCTCACACAGTACACTAAGGTCTTCGCCATTCTCGAATCTGTCTGCTAAACAAAGACCAAAAGCTGATAATGCACAGAGTTTCTCAGACGTCAGAGTGTTAAGACTACGTTCTGGTAAAGGCGGTGACGGTGCTGTCTCCTTCTTCCGAGATGCAGGGAGAAGCATAGGTCCTCCAGACGGTGGTGATGGTGGTCGTGGTGGATCCATCTATATTCAGGCCATTGAAGGTATCACATCGTTGAACAAGTTAAAGCAATTCTACCAAGCAGGTGCAGGTGGTAATGGGAAACAGAGACAATTGGATGGTGCCACAGGGAAAGATGTTGTAATAACCGTCCCTGTAGGAACTGTTATCAAATGGATTCCTGATCCAGCACTCTTGAAAGAATCCCAGACAGATCAAGTCGAGGTAGAAGTCAAGGCAAAACCAGGGTGGGAAAACGAATCAGAACCAAAGTACATCCAATTATTTCGAGAGTCTTTTGGTGTTGGTGAAGGTTGGTATTTCAAGGATAAAGACAAAGATGAGGCATGGCATCAGGATAAAGACTATTTCCACAAGTTGAGCAAGAAAGTTACAAAGTACGACCAGAATATCATCAACTCTGAACGTGATGGTGACCTTTTCCCACTTCATGGTGTTGACCTGAATAAGCCTAGCGATTCCCCAGTGTTGTTATTGAAAGGTGGTGCAGGTGGGTTAGGTAATATGCATTTCTTAACCAATGAAGTCAGAAACCCTAGATTCTCCAAAAGGGGTAGAAACTACATCGAGGGTCATTTCTTATTCGAACTAAAGATTCTTGCTGACTTGGGTCTAGTTGGTTTGCCTAATGCTGGTAAGTCCACTTTACTACGTGCCATCTCAAACGCCAGACCAAGGGTTGGTCATTGGGCATTCACAACACTTCAACCTACAATCGGTACGATCTCCTTAGGCCTGGATAAACCATCATTCACAGTTGCTGATATTCCGGGTTTGATCAAAGGTGCTTCCCAGAACAAAGGTATGGGTGTTGATTTCTTACGTCATGTTGAAAGATCTCCTGGGTTGGTGTTTGTCGTCAGTTTAGGCAATGAAAACCCCATCGAGGACGTGGAGACGCTGATTGAAGAGCTAGATTATAGACTCGATGGTAAAAGAGTTCTTGTTGTCGCTACGAAAGCCGATTTGGAGGATACAAGGGATAAGTTTGTGGAATTGAAAGACTATGTGGAGAAGAAAGAATGGAAAATTGTGCCGATAAGTGGGTTGAAGCAGGAAAACATCGAACAGGCCATATTAATGATGGGTGAATGTGCTGGAAAATTATAATGAAATGGCAAAATTATAATGAAATGGCTGTCTATAGAAAGCGATGCCTTAATGAACAATCCCCTCCTGTATATATTTAAAGAGTCTATCCATGTGTGTCCCGTATCAGATTTTAAAGTTTTCGCGAGTTTCTCTAAATTTCTTAAATAAGACAAAAAAATTTGTAGGCCATCGCATTTGACACAATTGATATAGATCCAAAGTTTGCAAGCCATGTCCGAGTTCCAAGATTTAGGTGTTGCCAAATGGCTGAGCGAATCACTGACTGCCATGAAGATCTATCAACCCACTGCCATTCAAAAAGCCTGCATACCCAAGATCTTAGCGGGTAAGTATCACCAAAGAGGATAGAGATGAAGCATAAATACTAACTCTGCATCGATAGGTCATGATTGTATTGGTGGTGCTAAAACCGGTAGTGGTAAGACCATTGCCTTCGGTGCTCCTATGCTGACGAAATGGTCCGAGGACCCTATTGGTATCTTTGGCCTGGTGCTCACTCCTACTAGAGAATTAGCTTTACAAATTGCTGAACAATTTGCTGCCTTGGGCTCCTCTTTGAACATCAGAGTTTCTGTCGTTGTCGGTGGTGAGGATATCATTAAGCAGGCTATTGAACTGCAGAATAAACCACATTTCGTCATTGCTACGCCGGGGAGATTGGCTGACCATATCATACATAGTGGGGAAGATACTATCAATGGTCTAAGAAGAGTGCAATATTTGGTACTTGATGAAGCGGATAGATTGTTGAGTAATAGCTTTGGAAGTGATTTACAACGTTGTTTCAGCGTGCTTCCTCCACCAGAAAAGAGACAGACTTTGCTGTTCACAGCTACTGTTACAGATGCTGTAAGAGCTCTGAAAGACAAACCTGTGCCCGAGAATAAGCCACCAGTTTTTGTCCATGAGGTTGACACTGTCGACAAAGTTGCCATTCCTACGAAACTTGCCACAGGTTACTTATTCTTACCATCATACGTCAAGGAAGCTTACTTACACAACCTATTAGTCCATGAAGATAACAAAGACCTAACAGTGATAGTTTTCGTCAACAGAACACATACTGCTGAAGTCCTTAGAAGGACGCTTCGTAACTTGGAAATTAGAGTTACGTCATTACATTCAGAAATGCCACAATCAGAGAGAAGAAACTCACTACATCGTTTT
>JAMAIG010000116.1:0-37206 GCA_023629715.1 Taiozyma sp. PG4208
CGATGAGAATGGGCAGATTGGCTCTTTTGGGTTCCAGCCTTATGCTAACAATTCTGGTGCTCCTAATTAAAGAGATTTGTTCAACATTCAAATTTATCCTATGCCCATGTTATACCCTCCAAGTTCTATCGTTATACATTTCAAGTTTTATGATTCATCTAAGTTTTGACCTAATGATTCCCATGTTTTCAGTCATATATTTCCCCCTTTCCTACTGGGAATATTGTCCGGTTTTTGCTTCCAACAGCCTTTCTTCCCCTTCCTCTTTTCCTCTTGTTTGCATTATATTATGTTTGATGTTGTTATCGTCTGCAGTTTTCCACTTTTATAATATACTCTATGGGTTTTTCTATTTTCAGTTTGCTAGTTATCATCGTTTAATGTTTCTGTTCTTTTTAATGTGCTAATAGTTTGAGAGGGTGTTAGTCCAGAAGGCTGTTTTTAGTAGTACCTTCCGCTTTAAATTCGTTCCGATTATGTGTGGAATCCGTGTTCGGTCTTTAGCACTGAGTCACAACAATGATGTAATCAGTAGCAAAGAGAATAAGTCCAATGCCAGTCTCGACCGTTGAATCTTGCAGGAACGAATCAGGTCTCGAGAAACAACAACCGAGCCCCTGGGACTAGGTCAGGAGAATTCTCCGCTCCGCTCATGTCCCCACCACCAACAATTGGTCCTGTGTTTTTTTCTTTTCAGGTAAATTTCCCCAAGTTTTTGCATCGGAGGCCACCTAATTAAAAACCGGAGACATTTCTGGCCATTCTGATTTTACACACAAACCAGGGAACGAACAGGCTGGAAAACCGGTGTTTGAGGGAGACGAATTGGCATTGTAATTGTGTCTTACCACGCTCGATTGAAGCAAACCACCACCGGCAGCGGACTCCCCAAGAACAGCCGTTTGAGGAAATTTACTTATCCAAACTTTAGCGGATTTTGGCCTTTTTCGTCTGAATCAAAGAGGAAAAAAAAAGTTGGGAAAAAGTTGACATTTCACAGTATACACTTATCATCACACGGAACGCACCCAATTCGCCACCGATCTGTGCCACCAGTACACAGCAATCGACCCTTCCACATCACTCCAACACAGAAGCACAGTTTGGGAATGCAGATGGGCCAACGAAGCATAGCGAGCCCGCCTGTTGATGTCCACCATGACAACGTTGAAGATATCATCCAGGAAACCACACAGGACAATACGATAACTACGACGAACACACCCACGACGCCGCTGTCCAAGACCAATATACAGCTGTCCCAGACACAGAAGATCGCACTTAGTGGAGCCCTTGCTGGCTTTATGGCCGGTGTCTCTGTTTGTCCCCTTGACGTTGCAAAGACACGACTTCAGGCACAGGGTTCCAGCCCAAATACTGCCAAATACAGAGGTATTGTCGGTACTTTGTCCACTATTGTCAAGGATGAAGGATTGCCTGGCCTTTACAGAGGTCTTGTGCCAATTATTCTGGGCTATTTCCCCACATGGATGATATACTTCACAGTTTACGAAAAGGCAAAACTCTTCTATCCAGGCTTCAACAAGTCCAAATTGAACATTGACTCGGATTTTATAAATCACTCAATGTCTGCATTTACTGCTGGTTCAGTTTCCACCATCCTCACCAACCCAATATGGGTCGTCAAGACAAGATTGATGCTTCAAACGGGTCACAATGCACAATCTACCCCAGACAAATTCATTTATAAAAACACATTCGATGCATTCCACAAGATTTACAAGTATGAAGGTATACCGGTGCTCTACTCCGGTCTTGTTCCCTCTTTGTTTGGTCTACTCCATGTTGCTATTCATTTCCCAGTGTATGAGAAACTGAAGAAAGTCTTCAAGATCAATGACCAGGAACAATCCAAATCACAGCGGCTACTGAGGCTGATTGCCGCATCGTCACTGTCAAAGATGTGCGCCTCGACGCTGACATACCCTCATGAGATTTTAAGAACAAGAATGCAAATCAGATCAATGGCTTCTCCATCATCACCGTTATCATCATCATCTTCTTCCACCCCAAAAACAAAACCAAAATCATTCAAAGATCGCCACTTGATCAAGACTGTCATAGATATTTATAGAAAAGAAGGTGCCATAGGGTTTTACTCAGGATTAACTACGAATTTGGCAAGAACTGTCCCTGCTAGTGCGGTGACTCTTGTCTCATTTGAGTACATCTCAAGATATCTAAGTCATCATCATATTTAAATCACCGTCCTGTTTTCAGCTAACGGCTCAAATCATTCATATTCATATGTCATAATAAATATATAAGGTGTAGGCCCACTGAAGAGACTGGGTTTATCTTGGAAGTATATTTCCGAGGGCATATACCCCCGGAGAATGCACGTAAATTTTGGAAACTCCTCATCACTATGGCTTCAATGCGGCCCAGAAATGACTGGAACCATATGGAAGACTTGAAGAAACGCTGAGCTTCCAGAAAAGATACATTTCCCCCTTTAATTGCACCACTCAACCTAAGATGAGAGCTTTTTACCACGATAACGACCCTGAAGTCGATTACAGAGAGGATCATGATTCTGGGAAACCGGTTAGCGAAGAACAATTGAATCAACTACAGGTTCTGTATTACCACTTTGATACTCTGGACCAAGTCGATGAGGTTGCTAAGGAGAGAGATTACAAGAATAGAGACGAGATCTTGATCTCTCCAACTTCATTTGGATCCCCTGAGGCATTGAAGGCCAAATTGGACATTTTCTACGCGGAACATATCCATGAAGATGAGGAAATTAGATATATCTTGGACGGTGAAGGTTTCTTTGACGTTAGAAGCAAAGATGATCAATGGATCAGATGCAAATTGTCCAAAGGTGACTTATTGATCTTGCCACCGGGCATTTATCACAGATTCACACTTTCTAACAAGAACTACGTCAAGGCCTTGAGATTATTCAAAGATGAACCTAAATGGACTCCGTTGAACAGACCAGTCGATGATAACAAGTACAGACAGGAGTATCTGCAAAAGATCAAGGCCTGATTCTTACTGGCCTTGGGTGTTGGTTGTTGGTGTTAATTTTAGGTGATTGATAATGAGCTCTACTGATTTTATGACTTTTTGTACTACTGTAGTTATAGATGCTCAACACGTTTATTTTCTAATAATCTTGATCTTCTTCTCAGTCTGTACAGCGTTAGTAGTGATCTCGTATTTCTTATGTATAATGTACTCACCTTCCACTTTTCAAACTCATCCACAGTACTCTTCAATTCATTCTCCAAGTTATCAATTGTTGTGCTAATATTCTGTAATTTTAGACTCAACACAGGAATGGTATCATCAACAGTCTTCTCTACCAATGCATTCCCGACCATTCTGAAGCATCTTCTGTCCTTTGGTGTGCTCTCTAGCGTGTTCAGCACAATCTTGTGTTCTTCTTGGTCACCTTTCAATTGGTTCACTTTTGCTGAGATATCATTGATAGTGGCTTGGTAGTAGTTGTATTTCTGCTGTAGAGCTGGTGATTGTTAGCGGGGACTAGACAGGGAATGACGTGAAGCGGGGGCACGTACCTTCGTTAGTGTTTGTTGTGGACATTGTTGGGGATTTTTGATAGTGTCTATAGCTTAGTTTTGATGTTTGCCGTGTTTGCCATGGTTTTCGGTTTTTTTTTCACTCTCAAGATCAAACTGCGTATAGATGATATAGGCAGAGACAAAAAAGTCGGTCAACTTGTGAATGAAAGGATCCAGGGAGACTCTGATTAAACTCCAAGAGGTTGTTCAATAGAAAGTACAGACGGTTTCTACTTTTTTACAACGAAATCGAAGCAACTTCTATCTGTATACTAAACCAGCAACTTATTTACTCTTTTTGTCTTCAACTATGGATTTGTCCTTTGAATAGATGAAGCCCAACAAGAAGAAGAACCAGGCAACGAACACAACAGCACTTGAAGTGATGTAGACCCAAGAGTTAGTGATCTCCCAACTTCTTGGATACTCGTCGTTAGCCAAATGTCTGATTGAAAGCACGATTTTCTCATCAATGAAGCTCAAACCAGGACGTTTGTAATCGGTGTGGAAGGAGAAGACACCATGGTGGTCAGGAAGTTTGAACTCAGCAGTGTAAATCTGCGTGGCACCTTTGGTCTCGGTGGCGTTCAAAGTCAACCTATGATATGGATCTAACAATTTGATATCAACTTGAACGTCATCTGCAACGTATGGAACGTATTTGGAGCCATCCCATTCGGTAATACCGATTTGATAAACAACATCGTCCTTGATCTTGTATGGTCTATCTTCGTAAGAGGTACCATCAGCATGGGAATGTCTAACGTCAACAACTCTGATGACCTTCTTAGATTGTGAAACCCATTGCACCAAACCAGTGATTACATCTTCATTAGTAGCAAAATGTCCATCAGATAAGAAAGTTTCATCACCTAACCAGACGGATCTAGCATTATTCAAAGCCTGGTGAGCAACGATCAAGTAACCTTGTTTACCAACGGTCCAGTTCTTTTCAGTAACATCATCGGATTTGGTGTCCTTGGTGTATGAGGTTTCTGGGGCCTGTAAGATTGGAATCAATTGAGGAGTGTTGGACAACAGGGCAGCTGAACCTTGGTATAACACTTCCACAGAATCAGCGATCTTGGTGGAAATTGTGGATAGTGATAATAATGAATGTGAACCTTCATCAGCGGAGTCAAAACTCCAATGGTCGATCAATTCGTGGTTTCTTGGTGAAGGGAAGATACCCAATTCATTGACAAAACCTCTGACAGACTCACTCAACCCGTTTGGAGAGGTCACAGCAAGGACGTCACCACCGTCATTCACAAAGTCTAGAATCTTGGAGGCAGTGATACCACCACCGATAGTTCTGACTTTTGAAGGGAAAATAATCAAGTTTTGGTATATTCTGACATCGTTTCGGAACAATTTGACATTCTCATCGTTGATCTCAGCAATGGTTACTTCCAATTCTTCCTTTTCCAATAGAGCTAAGAATTGTGAATAGTTTTCCGGTAATGCACTTGATTTTGGGTCAAAAAGAACCAACGTCTTTGGAGAAAGCACACTAGCAGCGAGGCAGAAGCTCACAAGAAGACATTGCACCAGCAGACTTTGTAAACTGATCAATCTCATCGCTAAAACTTGTCGAGTTGTGGAGTGAAGCCTTCGACACGTAGTTCAATTCGGCCACTTTCAGTAAAATCGTGTTTTTCAGTCTTTCGCGAATGCGTTTTATACTTGGACTTTGATTAGATCAAAGGAACTTTAGACTGAAGACTAAAGACTAAAGACTAAAGACTAGAGACTAGAAGTGTGACAATTTGCCACTCTCATTCCAACATGGACTCTCTGCCACAGCTGCCCAATGAAATCCAACTTCGGATACTGCAGGAACTTGATCACACAGCAATCACCACGCTTCTTAAATCTCAGAAATTTAGACAAAGATTTGGCAATTGCTTCAGAAGATTTTCTGACAGTGGGAGCTTCACTAAATGGAACTATGAAGAGATATTGAAATGTGCCCAAATGTTCGATATGGTTAAACTGCAAAGTGATAAGATTTATCTGCTCGAGCTCACCAATGAAAAAGTTATCGGGCCTTCGGTTAGTCCAAGGTTGGCAAAGGTGAAATCACTAGTGATGCTTAAATATTTGAACGTGGATCCAATTCCTTCCATGAAATGGTTGAATAAGTACTGCCCTTCATTGCAAATTGTGAATCAGCCTAACCTTCATATTGCTATCTTCTCAAGATCTGTTGACTTGGACCAATTGAATGACTATATATTGACACATTTGGAGCTGAGAAATGTCAATCAGGTAACTGGGAACCTATCGCCACATCACCCATTGGAGACTTTAAAGATCGACGAGTCTCATAAGGATATACTCACAAGGATACCCAAGCGCTGTCTGGAGAGACTAAGAGTGCTTCACCTTGGTGTTACAAGATCAACTACTGAAAACTACTCCGACACTGTCAACGATGAACAAATTCAAGAAGAAAGGAATACATCATCTTATCGGCACAGACAGGAACACGACTACGAGCTGAAAGACATGAACTTCAAACGTCTCAATCGCTTGAGGCTTGATGGATTCCACCAGCTTGTGGACATCACATGCAAATCTTTATGCACACTGATTCTTTACTCAACTAGTCAAGCTGGAAAACAAATGTTGAAGAACATAACCATGGTACATGCCAATGTGGTCTTGACTGTTGCCTCCAATAGGGCCTTGCCAAGTTTTATAAACGTTAAAGGAATTCAAAGTATGGACATTAGCCAATGGCCAGACCCACCTACAGGTGAGGATTATAAACAGATGACATTTGAAAACACAGTGGTGAAGAATCTGTTGATTAGCGCAGAGGCTTACAAAGTACTCGAATGTGACGGTATTAGAAACAATTTCAAGGGGAGAATCAAGAAGCTTGGAGAGCTTTGACATGAAACATTGTGCCTTGTCCATAAGGAAAAACTGGGTATTAAGCAGGACAATCTCTGGAAAACTCCTTGAAACAAAAACCGTGGGAGGCACGCCGCCTATGATTAGCGAATTAAGATGGCTGGAGTTGCATGTGAACCAAGTGAACCAACTACATAGAACCAATTGGAATATATACATGTCATAATACTTTCAAATAGTACTCTGTGTCGCCTACCACTATTAGTCTTCCAACAGGCGATGAGATCAAAGAAACTCCGCACCAACACCAGAAAACAACATAACGTGTCAAGCATCTCGGGAATGGCTCAATAGGTTGAGTTTCTGCCATCCAGACAACATCGAGATCATACACAGTACATTATGAAACACTCCCTGGATGACGAAACCTCCCATTGCAAGCGTCAAAGGCACGGTTCACAACAGGTCTTTATTCTCCCTGTGCAACCAGGTCTTCCCTTCCAATTGCCGCATGAGGTTCCTAACCAACCACATATCACTGAACTGAGGGTCTCAAGGCAAGGCAGCTACCAGTATCCTTTTGATCTGAATATTCCGGTCATTGAGGGTGATTTCAACGCGTTACAGGGACTTCAAGCTGACATTGTTGATGTGATGGACGTTTTAGGCATTCTTGAAGTGGACTCAATAAGAGAGAGCGTCAAACAGTTGACAATAGAGATCAGAAGGATTGAGACGGTGAGGTTTATTCATAGACTCGGTAAGTTCCCAAATTTGACTAAACTGGTGGTGAAACACACGGGTACGATTCCAAGTCCAATTCCAGATCTAAAGGCACCTAATGTCAGAGAAGTTGAGATCATCGCCTTGAAAAGAGACTTACCAATTGGGTGGGAATCTGAATTCCTAAATAGAGGTCTGATGGTTCCATCCCTCATTTCCCAAGACCAACCTCTGAATCTTGATATGATTGCAAGAAATTGTCCACATGTTGAGATCTTATCGCTGACAGAGATCTATGCCAAACAAAGAGCAGACCCAATTGAGAAAATATTCCCAAATTTGAAAGGTCTATACATTAAACAAGCCGCAAAACTAGATTGGTTCAGATTTAGTGCAAAGTTCTTCAATTGCTACATGCCTCAACTGGAGGAGTTCAAACTTGACCTTTGCGACAATTGTGGGACCTGTTACATCACACATACGTTGTGCCCCAACATACGCACAGTGGAAATTGACATTTATGGCAACCAATTGGTATCAACATTAGAGCATTTGGTACTGTCAAAGCTTGGTAATTTACAAAGTTTGAAAATTGGTAATGTCACAGAATTGTATATTCAAGAGCCTATGGGCCCTAGCATTAGAGAGATTTTAATATTCAACACCCAAAAATCACCAGTGAAGTTGATCCAAGGAGGTCAGTTATCCAATTTGCAATTTTTGAAGTATTTGAAGAAAGCTGATGTCAATATCGAACAGTTTAACCAGATCAACCCATATTGTGAGAGGGATATTTGGAATGGAGAGGAAAAGTGGGTATCATGATGATAATCATATTATGTAAAACTAATCTACAGTAACATATAAAGCAAATAGGTGTCCCCTTGTGCGTACAACGAGTTTCGTTTTCTACCAGCTCTTCGAAGTTCCAGGTACACCTTTTGCGTCGTTTCTAGAGCCACTGTATATCAAAAAGAATATAATTGATTGATGCTCGGAAGGCTAATCTTTTGCCCTTTAGATACAGCACTCCCGCAACACTATTTTAGGTTGTATTATCGAATCACTTACAAAATAGTCATGAATTACTAATATACCATTCTCAAGAGAAAAAAAAAACACATAGACATTAACTATCATACAACTCGACGCCGATCTTGACCTTTTCAGAACTTCCCTTTGACAACTTTCTAATCTTTTTCTGTAAGGTTAAGATTCTGCCTCTCACAGAGGCACTAGTCTTGATATCATCGCTTGATAATTGAACCATAACGTCGAATTTCCTCTTCCCGTCCTCATCAACCAATTTCTGATCAATCCCATCGTTGACGATTTTGAAGTTAAAAACGCCATCTCTTATATTACCACCTGGATGTACACCACAAATGACATACATAATGGTCCCACAGTACTTTGTCCACCAAACCGTTCTTTCCAATTCGACCTTGTTCCCATCTCTTTTGACCAAATCACATAGAGAGGTCTTGTAATTCTCTTCTAATTCTGGCAAATCACCACCCCAACGATCACATAATGCTATCCCAATCAATGCTCTAGTTCTATGTGAGAGACCATGTGAGCCGGCAATGATCCCCGTGGTGGCAACGTGTAGTGCAGCTGTTGGCTGTAATTCTTTAGGGTATGAGGCATGAACAAAGGCCAAGTTGCACAACGCTGGAGCAATTCTATCACGTACTTCTTTTGGAACGTGTTTCTCTGGTAGGGCAGTTCTTAGTAACTCTAGATACTTGTCTGCTAAGAGTGGAGCATATGGTCTAGATGCTATTAGCAATGGGTCTTGAGAACGGATATTTTTTGGTAGCATGGAGTATAGGGCACCTTCTCTAACACCACCTTCTGAGAAGTGAACAGTTTTGATCTTTGGTAAGGATTCAAAAGCGGCAGAGATTAAGAGACCAGTGGCTGGTAATTGAGATCTTCTCCTCTCTGAGACTTTAAAGATACTCTCTGAGCTTGGTAATGAATCTTTAAGGAACAAATAGTTGGACAAATTGTTAAAATCGTTGAAAGAGCATGAGAACCCGTTAATGATCGTTGGGATCGGATAATTCTTTATATCTGACAACAACGCATAACCAAGACCTCTAAGACCACCACCACATGTGTACAAATCGAACCCACCTTGTGCCTCAGCTTCTTTGATCAAATATTCAGGTATGTCAAGTTTGTCCAATGCTTCTTCATAAGCCTGCTTGATCTCTTGAAACACCACATTCTTGCCGTCAATCTTGATTCTTCTAGTCAAGGCAGCAGCACCGTAAGGCAATGAGATTGGGTTGGTACTGATGGAGATGTCCCCATTCTGGCAAGAGATCCAGGACAATTGAGTAGAACCACCGCCCAGATCCATATAGAGCCCACTTAGGGAGTTGAAACTGGAGGCAACACCGTAAGAACCGACGCGGCCTTCGTCTTCTTTGTTCAAGAGCTCCACTTCCCAGCCCGTGGAGTCATAAATGGCGTCTCTGAACTCCTGTGAGTTGGAGGCCTCTCTTGTGGCCTCTGTAGCGACGATTCTGACGCCGGTTTCAGGGACACCAAAGTCCTCACAGATCAGCTTGAATCTTCGCATGGCTGCACAGACCTCACTAATGACGTCTCTTGGGATCGGCTTCTTCACGAGCGGCGAGTCGGCATCGTACTGGACATCAAACAGCGAGATCCCGACCCGATCTTTGAACACACAGGGCATGATTCTAGCGTGATGCGGGGCCTTGGAGCTGATGGAGAACCTGATGCCATTGGAGCCAATGTCGACGATCCCTGTCAGGGCTCTGCCCACAACGTCGGCCTCGTCTTCCGATCCGTGCGATCCGTGCGAGTCCAACGAGTACAGCGAGGTCATTGACCGGTCTTTTAATGGTGTCTTGGGGTCTCTAACCTGGGACTCTTGGGTCTTGAAATGTTCATTTTTATGTGTTTGTCAAAGCCAATGTTTCTGAAAAAAGCGCGAAAATGAATTGGATTAACAAAAATGGAGACTAAGAGTGAGACTAAGAAGGCTAGTCTGCGTTAAAGACAATATCAACCGATAGAAACTGCCACTGAAACCGTCTCCCACGCGAAGAATGTCCGAAACAATCTTTGACGAGTCCGTGACGAGCTCTTTTGAACAAGTCGAGATCAGCGACGACGTTTCCTCCCCGTCAGAACTCACCATCACAGAGTCCAAGAAACCATACAGCTACCTTTCTTTATTAGGTTCGCTATCGATCAACCTTCTATTGCCATTCATCAACGGTATGATGCTGGGCTTTGGTGAGATCATCGCCAACGAGATCGGTTTCAACTTCCATTGGAACGGGGCCAGAGTGTACAGACCTGTCGGTTACAGAAGAGAAGAGAAGTCTAAGCTGATCTGAGCTACTGCTTAGTGGTGAAAGCTATGGATGAAATCCCTTATGACTTGAATAATGTATGTCTTTTATGAACTCTCCTTCTGCTCTGTGAAGAGCTTGTAATCTCTATTCGCCCCAACTGGGTATCGCCTCACAGCGCCACACTGGCATGTAACCCGGAGAGTCTCGCTCTTCTTCCCTTCGTCGAGGATTCTCACTTTGCCATGCTTCAGCAACAGACGGTCGCATTGCTTGCAGACCGTTCTCTTGAGCTGTGGATCCTGCTTCAACTGCGTCTTCTTGGTGATGAGGTCCATGGAGTGGATGTACTGTCGCTGGAGCGGTGTCTCGAGCAGATGTGCGGCCTGGTACAAATAGGAAGCCCTCTGGAAGTTCTCCCTCGGTAACTTTGTCTTCTGTGCGCTCATCTTTGTGTGGGGGGTTTTGGTGCTGTTGCTGTTTCTATCGTTTCTGTTAAGAACAATTTCTTAGTTCTTTTTTAACCAAATTTCTCGCTTTTCACATTGAAAAACTGAGAAATTGAAAACATTAAAGACAAAAACACCAACTTTCCCACACAAAACACACACAATGTCCGGTTACGATCGTGCTCTATCCATCTTTAGGTATGTTTCCACCCATTTATGTGCTCTACCCGGGGCAATTGGCTTTGCAAAGGCGCGAATATCCACCCAACACCGGTTGCACCTCGCCTTTCCCTCGAATCGCCACTAACCAATCTCCACCAACAGTCCTGACGGCCATGTTTTCCAAGTCGAGTACGCCCTTGAGGCTGTGAAAAGAGGGACCTGTGCCGTCGGTGTGAAAGGCTCTAAATCTGTCGTGTTGGCTTGTGAAAGACGTTCCACTTTGAAGTTGCAAGATCCACGTACCACTCCATCTAAGATAACCAAGATCGATAACCATGTCTATTTGGCCTTTGCCGGTCTGAATGCCGACTCTAGGGTGTTGATTGATATGGCCAGACTAGAAGCCCAGTCTCACAAGTTGCAATTGGAGGACCCTGTTAGTATCGACTACTTGACTAAATACGTTGCTGGTGTCCAACAGAAGTATACCCAATCAGGTGGTGTTAGACCATTTGGTATCTCCACCTTGATCGCAGGCTTCGACGTCAACGACGATGAACCAAAGCTATACCAGACGGAGCCATCTGGTATTTATTCAGCTTGGAAGGCCAATGCCATTGGTCGTTCTTCGAAAACCGTGAGAGAGTTCTTGGAAAAGAATTATAAGCCAGATCTAACCGATGACGAAACGGTGAAATTGGCTCTGAGATCTTTATTGGAAGTCGTTCAGAGTGGGGCTAAAAACATTGAGATTGCTCTTTTGTTACCGGGTAAAGGTATCAAGATCTTGAATAGTGAAGAAATCAACGAATACGTTGTGGAGATTGAAGCTGAAAATGAGGCGAAGAAAGATTCTTAGAGTGCTTATATAACGATGGGATTCTTTGTTTAGTTGTATTTGATTTTGCGTTAACGTTCACGATTTGTTGTAGTTTTAACATTTGGATTACTTTGATTAATTATATATATTTCAAGTGACTCCTACAACACAACTTCTCTATAACTCAAAATGCGTTTCATATAAAATATACAGTCATCAAATAATCATTATTTCTTAATACCAACACTTAGACCAGCAGCCAATCTCTTTTCGGTTAAAGCAGCAATAATGGCAGCACCAGCACCGGAACCATCTTCTGCTGGAACAATCACAATTGGGTATTCTTCTGGTTTTAGGTCCCAGTCAAAGATATCTCTTAAACCTTGGGCAGCTCTTTCTTTGAAACCCGGGTATCTATTGTAAACTGAACCATCAGCAGCACAATGAGCAGTCTTGTAACCTCTCTTTTTACAGATAGCAGCAATACCACAAACTGATAATCTGGCAGCTCTATTACCGATCAACTCAGATAAACAACGGACTAATTTTCTTTCATCTAGAGTTGGCTCGAAACCTAAATGATGTTCAAATTGTTTGGCAATTTCAGCAAAGTCCTCACTGGTGTCCAATTCAGCACTAGCTGGAACAGAAGTATCAAAGATAAATGGTTTCTTTAAGTTGGTGATATCTTGGTCAACAAAGACAATACCTTTGGCATGTAAATCTAACAAGATTAATCTAATCAGTTCACCCAAGTAGTAACCACTGATCATTTTTTCAAAAGATTGTTGACCTGGTCTTGGAGACTCAGCATCGATTTGAACATCATATTTGTTTCTTGGTAACACCAAATGTTCGTTGTCAAAGGCACCATATTCACAGTTGATAGCCATCAAACCTTCTGGGTCAATGTCATCAGCGTATTTACCTTCTAATTTTGGAATGTTCTTAGCCAATTCATAGTAAGCACCGTTACAACCAGTACCAAAGATCAAACCCATCTTACACTCTGGATCAGCGTAAGCAGAAGCAACTAAAGTACCAGTGGTGTCGTTAATTAAGGCAACAACTTCAATTGGGACATTGTAATCTTTCAAGGCTTTCTGTAACATTGGAACAACATCTTTACCTTCAACACCTTCGATATCGTAACCTTTAGTCCATCTTTGTAAGACACCTTCGTTGATGGCATCTTGAGAGGCTGGGTATGAGAAAGTGAAACCCAATGGAAGCGGTTTGGTGACGCCTTCTGGGTAGTGTCTTTCAACGAAAACTTTCAAGGAAGAAGCGATGAAGTTCCATAAGTCATCGGCTTTGGCAGTTCTGATGTTTTCTGGTAATGTGTATTTGTCTTGGACAGTTTTGAATTTAGAATCACCTAACAGATGGACCAAGACAACTCTCAAGTTGGTGCCACCTAAGTCAATGGCTAGATAATCGCCTGTTTCTTGACCTGTTGGATATTGTAAGACCCAACCTGGAATCATTGGGATGTTACCACCGGTTTTTGATAAACCTTTTTCCAATTCACTGACGAAATGGTTGGTGATTTCTTTCAATTTTTCACTAGAGACAGTGAATAGACCTTCAAGAGTATGGATCTCTTCAAGGATCTTTGGAGAAACACCGTTTAGAAGTGTCTGTTGTGATGTTGTTAGTTATCTGTGTACAAAACCCGCAAGACACAAACACAAATTGTTTGTTCAACGACATGATACTCACTTTTCTTTTAGCAGCTTGTTGTTCTAATAGGGAGGACATATTTTGGGATAAGTCAAATAACTTGGAGAAGGTAAAAGTGGACAGTTGAAGAGTTGTGGTTCTGGGGAAAGGTCATTATTTATAATTTTCTGATTTTTCTTCGACGTGGGATGGTATACCTGTGAAAAAAAAAACAGATTGAGTTACGCCATTTTTCAGTTTCCAAATGAGGTAATCAAGATGACTTTTCCCTCATTTTTGGCGCGGCTTGCACTCTGGCTCTTCCTAATTTGGAAAGTGGTGCGCAAAAAAGTAACTACGAAAAATTTCTCCGGTTTTCGGATAAATCTTGATTGCATGATTTTTCAATATGAAATGTGCCCTACAGCGGATATCTGGAGATGTCTGGGGTTGGCGTTGAAGCTCTGGCTGCCATAAGTGAGTAATTTGTTTGTCTAGCAGATACTGGGACCTTGGTAATTACGCCAACAGCGTATTGCTCAAGAGTACTCTGTTTTGAAATGCAGTCCCGGAAAATTCACAATGAACTAATTGCGAGATCGTGATTTTCTGCGAACATTGGGGGCCAACCCACATTTTTGCTTTTTTTCCCTCCATGTTTGATGTCACCAAGTGGTTTGGTTGGGGAAAAACCTGGAGTCGAATTCGGACAGGGTTTGAAAGATGAACAACGGCCTACAAGTAGTACGCGATTTACATCTCCTATTATAGTTTGAGGTCGTGCTTTCTGTGAGACGGTATAACGCCTGCTTCGCTGCCTCAAGGGAGGTTCGCTGTGTTCCTCCTGGCTGATGACTAACAGCAGCGCAAACAACTGTGAAATCAACGTTTCCAAATCTATGTTTGTTGGCGTTTTTCACTTTTGAAGCATCTTCCTGCACCAAAGTTATTCCGTGAAAAATGATATGCCGAGTTTTTTTTGCGAAACGGTTGGCACCTGGTCACTCCTTTTTCCAATATCTCGTTAGTTTCTAACGCTACCACAATTACAAAAAAAATTATGGAAGAAAGACTCATAGTTAGATGTATAGAATATCTTCATATTACTAGGGTGAAAACGAATTTGCCTTGAACACATACCGATGAATTTCTGAACTTTATCTTCTGAACCGTTCCAGAAGAAATGGCAACCCGTGACGACGGAAGACAACGCAGGATACTGTACCGATTTTCTGGAGAATTCTGAAGGCATCTCGGAGAAACCTGGGGCATTGACGTTTGAACAAATCAAACTGTATCGGATCATTAGCATAGGTTTCTCCGGGATGATAGCAACGAACTAAAGAGAGTCATGCAATCTCTGGTTAATTCTAACGCTCGGTGACGCACCCTTGGAACAGTGGGTCTCCAGACTTTCCCTGGAAAATGCAAAATGAGTGTCATTACGGAAGTGGTATCCAAGACCTGGGGAATCTGGAGAGCATATCTTCCGTATGTTCCACCAAGCAATCACCAGCTATGAGTCCTTTCTTTGTTGTTACTATGCTCAGCATGTTGTAAACCAGCTGTAATTTACAGAACAGCTTATAATGCACTGATTTAAACCTCACCACAACACGGACACAATGGAACGGAAATAACCCAGCTCATTCGTTGTTGAGTGGGTTTAACCTAGGATCATCTTACTGCGCCCTTGGTCTTGTTCTTGAAATTTGACAAAGAAATAGTCGTGTCATCAACGTTTAAAACCGACTTTATCCAAGGTGTGAATGAACCTACTTTACACAAAGAGACTCGATAACATAGCTGTGGAATATACAAAAGATTTAGAAAGAAAAGCACTCCCAACATCATTTAAATTGAAGCTCACTCGTTTAAACTGTAGCTTCAGACACGCTCACGTGAGTACTGAACTAAAACTAGGAATTTCCTCTTCCGACCATTTCCTACCTTTTTCCCAAGATCCCGCGAAACTTTGTTGATTTTTGTCGAAATGTAAGAACTGGCATTATTAAGATCGAAATAAGGATAAGAAAGATACAATTACAATTATCTGTTGACTGTACTCTTTCTCCCATACAATACGATGTCATTCTCAGAGACCAATACACCAAGAATACCGGATTTTCAACTTGCCGATAACGCCTTCGTATTGAAAAATCCTGAATTATCACATCGCCACCCACAGGCCATCAAATATCTAGAAGAACAAATCAAAAAGGAAAAGTTAGCTCCTTTTTACCACTACTTACAACATGAATATGCTCCAAATGCCCTGAAATGGGACGAGTCGCTGTATCAGTCGTTATTGAAGGAGAATGAGAGAGAGATTGCAGAATTGAAGAAAAAGATCGAAGAAGTTGAAGCCCAAGATGAAGGTCAATTAGAAACAGCCGAAGGGTATAAGAACTTGGGTGAATACTACGCCAAGATCGGTGATAAGACCAATGCTCTAGCCACTTTAAGAAAAGCCTTAGAATTAACCCCCTCAACTGGTGTCAAGATTGATATCCAATTAGCCATCACTAGAATCGGGTTCTTCTTTGATGATAAGCAATTCATTTCAAAACAATTGGACCAAGCCAATCAATTGATCGAAAAAGGTGGTGATTGGGAACGTCGTAACCGTTACAAAACTTATAAAGGTTTATACGCCCTAAGCATCAGAAATTTTCAAGAAGCTTCAGAATTATTGATTGACTCCTTAGCCACTTTCACGTCCACTGAAATCACAACCTACGAACAATTAGGTGTATATGCCTCCATAGCCGGTGCTATAGCGTTGAATAGAGTGGACTTGAAGAACAAGATCATTGATTCCCCAGAGTTGCTATCACTATTACCAACCACCCCAGAACTTGAACCGATTTCATCACTAACCATTTCGCTATATACTAGTGATTATTCATCATACTTCCAATTTCTACTACAAACCAACGATGAGAACTTGTTACCATCAAAATACTTATCTGCTCATGCCAATTACTACATCAGAGAAATGAGAAGAAAAGCCTATGCTCAACTATTAGAATCTTACAAGGCCCTATCTTTGAAGTCAATGGCTGATGCGTTTGGTGTTTCTGTCGAATTCTTGGATAATGACCTCTGTAAATTTATCCCAAACAAGAAGTTGAACTGTGTTATTGATAGAGTTAATGGTATCATTGAAACCAATCGCCCAGATAATAAGAATGCTCAATACCAATTGTTGATTAAGCAAGGTGATGGTCTATTGACTAAATTACAGAAATATGGTGCTGCCGTGAGACTAAGTGGTGCTGAACAGACTGCTTGATTGAAAGGCTTTATGTTTGATATACGACTTCTAAATCGAAGCACCTCTTTAAGCCTTTTCTACGCAACTGAGTAATTATACAGTTCATTTTTGAGTTTCATATTAGTTCTAAGGTATGAGCTTCTTAGTAGCAAACAAGGGAAACGAATCTAAACATAATTTTTTTGACGACCTGAAAACATGAATTGAACTAAGGTTGCTTGACCAATGCTTACACTGACAGAAACAATAATGACAGCCAATGAAAGGTAAAAGATTCTTGATTCTGTGCTGGCAACGGTAGACATATTTCTCCATTCTCTAGCTCTTAGGTAGGCCAAGATTCTATCAATCTTACCCAAGTTTCTGTCAATTTCAGAGATTGAATGTTCAACGACAATAGCATCTTTATTTCCTGAACTTATTTGTTCTTCTTCATTCTGGTCCTTTTTAGTAATTATGAACTCAACTTTCTTCAATTGGTTGTAAGGATTGATGAAGCAGAATGAGTATTCACCAAGACCAAAAGTTCTCAGAACAAAGTCAGCATATTTTTCATTTGTTTGTTTAATGATGGATTTACCAGAAGGACTCAAGATCTCAAAATCCAACTCGAAATCACCCCCATATAGAACCTGATAAGCAACTGTTAAGGAGTCATCATCGTGGTTTATTCTGTGGTAGACACATTCTTTGGCAAATGCAGGGACAGCTAGCGAAACTCTACTCTCAGCTTGGATCAATTGAGCAACGAATAACCATAGGAAGGCAACTTTAAGTATAAATGAGGACATTGTGGGATCAATGCAGGATGTGTCGAGGTGAGAACAGTAATTTCAGAAGGCCACAATGATGAGATTGAGACTTGAAAACCAAAAGAAACACGTCAATTACAACTTCAATTTGGCGCTTTGTTTGGTTCGATCAGGTCTTTTTTTTTCCTCGACGTGTTTTTTTCGGGGCGTTCGTGTGTCGCTTACCGGGTTTGAATCAAGAAAGACGCTAACTTTACTAGTAAACGATCGTGTTACCTTAACGGGTTTCCTTAAAAGATGTTGTTGATTGAGGGGGAGGTGGAGGTGGTTGTTTGGGGTTTCTATGTTTCGATACGTTTCTGTTGGCCCATCTAATCTCCTGCGCTTTTTTTCTGCACCTTTTCCCTATCAAACGTGCACACTGGAGTGTTTTGTTCTCTTTGGCACAGATCAAACTATCCAATTCGGCCTTCTTTCCTAAGAATAGCATTCTTTGTAATTCTTGCTTAGTGAAGATATCTTTAGTGGTGGAGATCATCTTCATCATCATTGGCACTTCGCTCTTTGTCGGAGTGGAGAGTGAGCCCTTGATGAAGTCAAAGATGGAAAGACTGATTGACTTCAATGCTGGAGCAGAGATTGATTCCACAATGACATCATTGTCATCAATTCTTTTGGCCTTGTCGCCACCAGTTCTGTACTGATGTAGGATGTTGAAGCCGAACACGTCCATGTCCGCAATGCCTAATAGTGGGATTTGAGGGTTGGAACGGGACACTTGGCTCACAAAGGCCTTGGTCAATTGGTCTGGGAACCCTTTGCCTGTGATGATCAATCTTCTCTCCGATTTGTCCTTTGTTAACAAGTTGAACACTGCTTCTTTCTCCACCACCAGAATGTAATCGATCTCATTCAAGACCTTGATACCAATATGATTATAGAACCTTGGGATCAACTGGGTTTCTTCCTTAGCGCTGAAAGCTTGTGCCACATTACCATCAAATTGATACTCAACTTCAACACCATAGAACAAACCTTTCAAAGAGGCAACAGCACCGATTTCAAAATCTCTTAGCTTGAGAGACTGACAGAACATTGACACAATGGCATCCACCTTGACCTGTGATTGGAATAGATCAACATCTTTATAGTATATGTCCCTTCTAGTAACCGTCTGGCCGTTCGATAAGTTCTCAACTAGTATACATAACACCTTCACAATTCTGGTGAAATGGAGCGACTCGCTCTTGGTGGAAGATGGGAACGTCACCACTTTGCTGGATTTCCCTTTGATGTTGGGATCGAAACAGAGCCTTACAGGCTGGGATGCCAGGAAGCCGTTGGCAATGAGCTCTTTTAGCGACTGTAATGTATATAAAGCAGATCCGCTGACGAGAATGTGTTAGCTTCAAGGGCGGCAAAATTAAAGAAATCACGGTCTCAGTGTGTTTACTGTTTTGTATGGGCATAGAAATGGATCTCGCGCGGTTTCTGGTTCTTTGTCATTGTTAACCGCCGTAGGGTCCCAGTGTTTTCCTGGTAGACAGTACAGCTTCTATGAAAAAACAGCAGTCTTAAAATTAGAAAACCGCAGTTTATCAACCCAAAACATCAACAAATTGACCAAAACACAGCGCCTCCCCTCAAAAACCACCTCTGAGAAGCCAAAGGCCAAAAGCGAATGAGGGTCTTTCTGAGGAAGCATCCCCGCTCCTTCATCCTCGTGTCCAATGAGTTTGCGCTCTCCATTCGCTATGTGTCTTCCCACGAGCAGTGCTTGATCACTTATACCCCGGTTTCACAGGCTGATTTCACAAACTACGAAGAAACAAGTCCACATAGCTACTTCGGACTCATAGGGCTCCTCAATGTCAAGGGCTCTGTATTCTTATCAGTTGTCACGAACCATTCCCAGATCGCTAGCCCTCGTTTAGGTGAAATGGTGTACAGAGTCGAAGAAGTGGAGTTCTTCTGCTTAAACACAAACGATTATGATACGCTACAAGGGAACAGATACACTTCGAAGAATTCACAGGACAAGTACGAGAATGAACATCCATGTGCTAAAATCAGAAAGCTATTGAAATCCGGGTTTTATTACTCAAGAGATTTTGATCTAACAAACAATCTTCAGGAGAGAGGGTTGGCTCTACAGGACTATCATCAGATGTTTACCAATTTCGACAAAAGATTCTTATGGAATTACTACATGATTAGTGAATTGCTGATATTCAGAGACCGAATTCTGGATTCGGAGAGACAATACCTTGACAGAAGTGAATTCTTGACGTTCTTAATTCGTGGGTTTGTCAAGACCGTCAATACCCAAACTGGAGGCGATGAATCTCTAATTACATTGATTTCCAAAATTTCATGTGCC
Source organism: Taiozyma sp. PG4208 (assembly GCA_023629715.1). Lineage (NCBI taxonomy): Eukaryota > Fungi > Ascomycota > Saccharomycetes > Phaffomycetales > Wickerhamomycetaceae > Taiozyma > Taiozyma sp. PG4208. The sequence goes on from JAMAIG010000116.1 coordinate 19,983, forward strand.
AAATCTGATGGCCCCTTTGGCTTGAAAGGTGTTGATGAAGATGGTCATGTTTCTAATTTCGTTGAAACAGAGATGTTGCTTTATAATAAAAACTATTTTCTATCATACACACAGGTTCGTGGTAACATTCCATTGTTTTATGAAATTGAAGATCAGGTGCTGTCCAACAAGAAGATACACTTCACTCAAAACAAACAGATTAATGAAATAGCGTTTGATAAGCATATGGACTCACTCCAGTTGCACCATGGTAACATTGTTGTGGTTAACTGCTTAAAGAGTAAAACTGTTGAAGAAGAGTTGAGCAAAAGATACAAATACTTCTTGAACAAGAAGAGCATACCCAATGTCACCATTGACTTAAACAGAGAACAGTTGAAGAACTCACCACATAAGGTGTCATTTTTACTCAAAGAAGCCGTGTTGGACAATGGCGCCTTCTGTTATGATATCAAGAAGAAAGTTTACATTGGTAAACAACTCGGTGCCTTCAGAATTAACTCCTTAAACTCAATCGAGAAACCAGGAATTGTTGAGAAGATCATCAGTAGAGAAGTTTTGGATATCTCATTTAAAGAAATGGGTAGTGAATTGGTCCCTGGGTTCAAGATGAAACATGATTTGCTTTGGGATGAGAACAATGCTGTTTTGAAGAACATTTATGAGAAATCATTGAGAAGAAAATGGCAGAAGTCCTTCCAAAGTATCACTCAAAATCAAGTGGCCTTACACGATCCCTTCCATGACTACATCAGTGAAGAATTAGTTAAAAGGGAGGAACAATTCTCCTCAAAGAGAGATATCTCAATTTTTGCAGGTAGCTTCAATGTTAATGCAGAAACATCTGAACAAGATATATCCTCATGGATCAATCCACATGGTGAAAGTAATGATATCGTCGTGATCGGTCTTGAAGAAGTTGTTGAGCTGACCACGTCAAAGATGTTGGTTACTGATGTTCAAAAGAAATTGTTTTGGGAAAACAAGATTAGAAAGACTTTGAATCAAAATTTCAAAGATTCACACTATTCATTAGTTTGGTCAAATCAATTGGGTGGTATCGTGCTGTTATTATTCGTGAAAGATTCTCAATTACCAAACATTAAAGAAGTCGAAGGGACGGTGAAGAAGACTGGTCTTGGCGGGATGGGTGCTAATAAAGGTGGTGTTGCCGTAAGTTTTGCTTACTCTTCAACTAGATTTTGCTGTATTGTTTCACACCTGGCAGCAGGTCTGGAAAAAGTTGAACAAAGACATAATGATTATAAGACTATTGCTAAGAATCTAAGATTTGGTCAAAATTTTCGAATCAAAGATCATGATGCTGTGATATGGGTTGGTGACTTCAACTATAGAATCCTGCTATCCAATAATCATGTCAGAAGCTCAATCAAACAAGAAGAAATTGGTGAATTGCTAGAACATGATCAATTGATCAACCAAATGATGGCTGGTGAAACTTTCCCTTACTTCAACGAAATGGAGATTAAGTTCCCTCCAACTTACAAGTTTGACAAAGGCACGAAGAACTATGATACCAGTGAGAAATTGAGAATTCCTGCGTGGACGGATAGAATTGTGAGCCGTGGTAACATCTTGCAACAATTATCCTACTCTAGTGCCCCTGACATCACATTTTCAGATCACAGACCTGTATATGCCACTTTCAAAGCCACTGTTACCGTGATTGATGAAGAAATGAAGAATAAACTGACTAAAGAATTATACGAAGAGAGAAAAAAGCAAATCCAAAAGGATGCTATTGATGATTATTTACAAACCAACTTGATCGGATCACAAAGCAAGACTCCATCAACGGGCTCTTCTGGTACTTTGCCTCCTCCTTCTTCAGATAATTCCAAATGGTGGATCGATGGTGGTCAACAAGTCAAAGTTTCCTTAGAATTCCCTGATAATGCAATGATCAACCCATTCAGGGAATCAAACCCTTTCAAACAATCCGACGAACCTGAAGTTATTTATTTCGATGATTAGAGAAATACACGAGCTACAATGCTCTATTATGATATGTTTGCTTTTCGTGAGCTCTCTTTATCGCAACATGCACATTATCGTTATAATATGGTCTACTCTACCATCTATACTCACAACATTCATCAATAGCCATCTTTGCGGTCTTAGAATACATTCGTATTACAACGCTAGCCAAAGTGTCACTGAGATCTAACTGCTGTTTTAGATCAGTGTTTTTTGAAGTGTTCTTCTAAAACGCATCATCCGAGAGACTAGTCAGATCCGGTTTTCAATTGGAGTTTAATCCATAGGTTACTTCCGAAGTTAAGTTCATTCATTCTTCTTCTTCTCTTCATCTTGAGCTTCGTTCTTATTTTCTTCGTCGTACCCGGCTTCTTCTTCTTCTCCTTCTTCTTCAGCCTCTGCGTCTACTTGTTCTTGGTTGATCTGTTCGGCCTCTTGCAAGATGGCATCCATCTTTGATTCTAAATCATCAAGCATCTCCTCTAATCTTGAAGCAGTTTTTTCACCTTCATTCAGCTTCTTCAGTGTCTCTGCAAAGTCCCTTGGTGATAGTGGTGTGTCATCCTGTGTCATTGTGTGGGACTATTTGTACTTGCTGGTGTAGAAACAATGATGATGTGTTGTCAATATCTGTAGAAATTTTTGGACCTTTGAGTTGTGGCCCTTAACGCAACCAACAGAAACTCGCCGCTTATTTCGTTTAAGGACAACGCTAATTTTACCGCTGTGATCGCAAAGTTGGCACCTGATTTTGAATGTGTTTTTGTGAAGCTTTGTATATTGGTTTTCTGGAGTGTCGGTTATTCACCTTCAATTTGGTCAGATTTGGCTAGTTTGTTCACTGTTGGCTGTCTAGTAACAGCCATAAAGACCTTACTATAAGACCGGATGCAGTCCACCATGATACTATCTCCCTCTAAACAAATGCATCCTGGCAGGTAGCTCCATTAAATAGAAAATTTCTAGAAGTTGAGAGAGAAGTCTTTGTCATTAATGATAGTAACTATCTGCCATGTAACGACGTGTCAATAATCGCTACGGAGTTCCGTATTTTGCCTTGATTCACAACTGTAACCTGTCAAATGTTGATGAAAGTCGACAGCAATTCCTCCAAGCAAAGCTTTCTGTGCATTCGCTGAAGACCAAATACAATATCAACATGTGAGCGCAAGTTTCGCACTGTTTTTGTGCAATCTTCTGTCATTCCTAACTTCCCTTCTCCCATGAACTCCGCGAAGATTTGTCATCTATTTAAACGTGAGAATTTCCCAGATCCCCAGTCCAATAGAAATATCATTAAACGTCTCAATTACCAACACAGACAAGAAATAATTGCACAATGGCCCCAATTGAATACTTCACTTTGAACAACGGCAACAGGATCCCAGCTGTTTCCATCTTTGGTACCGGTACCCAATGGTTCAAGACTGACGAATCACAAATCAACGAAACTTTAGTGGAACAAGCCGAATATGCCCTAGGTTTACCAGGTGTTGTCCACATTGACGCTGCTCAAATATATAGGACCTATCCTGAATTAGGTGCCGCTTTGAAGAAGACCACCAAACCAAGAGATGAAATCTGGATCACTGACAAGTTTTCTGCCTTGACCTCAACAGCCACTGAGGGTTTGGAAACTTCTTTAAAGACCCTTGGTGTCGAATATGTTGATCTGTATTTGTTACACTCCCCATTCGAAAGCAATCATTACAAAGTTGCTGATGCCTGGAAGGAACTAGAAGCTCTGTACAAGTCAGGAAAGGCTAAGAACATTGGTGTTTCCAACTTCTCCGTTGAAGATTTGGAAAAACTAACCAAAACCGCAGAGATCAAACCACAAGTGAACCAAATTGAATACAGCGCCTTCTTGCAAAATCAAACTCCGGGGATCTATGACTATGCACAAAAGGAAAACATTTTATTAGAGGCCTACTCCCCATTAGGTCCCTTATCAAAAGCTGCTGGAGAACAAACCGGTCCTTTCTACGATTATTTATCAGAATTGGCTACCAAATATAACCAGGACAAAGGTTTGGTCTTATTGAGATGGGTTTATCAAACTAATGTCCTCCCAGTTACTACTTCTTCCAAGACGGAAAGAGTCTCTCAAGTCTCACAGATTTGGGAATTCAAACTTGAAGATAAAGAAGTCAACAAGTTAGCTAAACTAGGTGATGAACACAAGACTGTCCGTCAATACTGGACTGATCAATACAGTAAGTATGATTAGTGCTATTCCCTTGGCACGCAATTTGAAGAGTATATGGATTTTATATCATACGCCTATCTGTATATCTACAACAACTCCTATTTTGGGAATAGGTTACTACGACAAGGCTTTTATGATAATATAAATTAACAAAGTTATAATAAGACACAGATACCATGAGCAGGAATTAGTCAGTAGTAGCGGCACATAAAGCAGCGCCAACACCGGACCCATCCTTTGCAATTCTGATATGAACTTTCCTTTCACCAGCAGGACCGATATCGGACATGGCCAAAGCTTCTCTAATCATGGCTCTAAAACCTGGATAGTACTCAACAACAGAGCCATCAACACCGATTTCGACCTCTTTGTTATAACCTTCCAAGGCACCCGTTCTGATCAAGATAGCAGCAAGTGGAACAGCTGATAGGAAGGCTGATCTTCTTGAGATAGCACGGACGATTGACTGGATAGCTAAGCGTTCAGATAGAGTGGTGTCAACGTGTAGGGTCTGTTTGAAATATAGCTCAGTGTCTCTTAACTTTGTTGAATCGTCAATTTCGATGTGTGATAAGATTTCAGATTCCAAGGCAAATAGTGTTCTTAACTTGACAGGTAACTTGCGGACAAGAGAACCTGAATACTTCTTCAAGATCAGCCCACGGCGGTGGAAGTCCACGAGGATTTGTCTCAAGATTTCACCCAAGTATAAACCTGAAATTCTCTTCTCAAACATATGGAAGCCTGGATTTGTGGAAATAGCATCGATTCTATCATCATACACGGTCCTTGGTAAGTATTTCAGCTGGTTATCGAATGAACCCCATTCTGTGTTAATGATCAATTTATCTTTCCCTTGTGCCTTCAAGTCAGCAACGGTCTCTTCATTTAATTTCTCAATATTGTCAATCGGCTCTAAGTAACAACCATTGGTACCTGTACCAAAGATAGCACCAATAGCACTCTCACCTTGGTTACCATTTGGGGTGGCACCGGTACCATAGGCATGAGACAGTAAAGTGCCCGTGGTGTCATTTGACAAGGCAACGACATCAACAGGGGTCCTAGTGGCGTTTAAATGCTCTTGTAACAGCTGAACAACATCATGACCCAAGGCATCCTCAACATTGAACCCCTTGGTCCATCTTATCAAAGAACCCTGGTTCAAAGCCTTTTGATCAACTGGATAACTGAAAGTGAATCCTAATTTGTAACGGCCTGATGGTCCTGGGTTTTGTTTTAACGTGCTGACATATTTCTTGATCTTCTTAGCCAAATAGGAAAACAACTCTTGTGAAGTTCCAGTCAATAAGTCATCAGGGATTCTGTTCTTCTCTTGATCGATCAACTCGAATAATGAACCACCTTTCAAGTCAACGGCACAGACTCTAAAATTGGTACCACCTAAATCAGCAGCTAAGTAAACACCAGTCTCATCCCCCGTTGGAACACTCGTGACATAAGTTGGAATCATTGGCAAACAGTCCAGCTTACTGCCAGCGGGGTGTTTTAACCCCAACTCCATAGATTTCAAGAATTCAGTGGTTAAAAACCGGATCATTTTCTCATTGATATCAAAGTCCCTCTTGATTTTATCAACTGCTTTCTCTAAAGCGGTCTTACTCTTTGAGGTAATAACAGGCATTTTATGTGTGTTTATGATGCTTCAAATGTATCTGAGATAATTATATGAAGAAGTGGAAAGGAATGTAGGAACCATTTTGATTTTGAGGTTGTTATATAATCTTTGGAAGAATGAGCTGTTTTGGTGTTATTTTCTGGCTGTCTATTTCCTGTCTGAGAGGTTTGCTCATGATCTCGATTTCAGAGTGAGATATATTCTCAAGTTGAGAGGTACTCCGAATTCCAGATTATTCATGGTACTTCCACTGCTCTGTAAAGGCTTAATCAGCCTTTTTATAAGTAGTAGTAAACTGCCTAGATTAGCATTCTTTTCATACGAATATAATCAAAAGTAGAGAAAATCAACTAAGGCATGATCCCGTAAAGTGAACTGTATCTACAGAAACAGAAACAATCTGTGCCATAAGAACATATTTTAAAGTTGACCTTTCTGCATCTCTTGATCAACAATTGATGCAAGGATAGGCAATTGGAAGATCAAGTCTATATGTAAATGCTAGTATACAACCAGCTCTTGCTCATGAAACGAGTAAAATGAAGTCTGGAGGAACACTATCAAATGCTGCTGATAAGAAGGCGACGTCCAAAAACTAATTAGCATTGACTTACGCATATATATATATATATATATATCAGTACCTGAGAATGGGAAATCAAAAAGTAATCAAAGATGAGACATACGCGCTTTTAAGTATTTCAATGTTTTTTTGCCACTTTTTTCTCACCTTCAGCGGCTAATTTAAGCGGCTTTTCTTTGAGGGGATCATGGTTTGTAGCGATTTCCTGTTTGAGAGATTTCCTGATCTCGATTTCAAAGCGAGATACTTTCTCAGTTCTAGATTATTCTATAAGAATACTACTCTGTAAATTGCTGGCATTTATGAAATATCGGATACCAAATCAATTAAAGAAACGTCACTATAAATATATATAACCAGCAAAGTAAACTGTATCTACAAACACACGAATCAGGGAAGAAGAACATATCTTTAAAGACCCTTCTGCATCTGTTGATCAACGATTGGGCAGTTCCGCCGTCGCAGCAGTTGATACAAGAATAAATCTTTGAAAGAACAGGTTTCAACTGCATGATGTTTGTGAAACAACCAGCTTCAGCCCAAACAAGTAGAGTTAAGACATCATTGTCAAAATGTCATAAGGTTTTAGGATAAAGGTGTGATCGTTATCAGTGAACCGAGTTAATAATAAGTACAACATTGGCAGTAGGACAAACTGTTGAATTTATTGGGGAGAAAAGTGGAATCTTTCAAATACTTCCAATTTTTAAACGTGAAACTTGTCCTTTGCCACTTGTTCTTGACTGGTCCCTCAGCGGCTAATTTTGTTTGGTGAATTGATTGATTTAACGCCAACGGAATTCCGAAGGTGGTCAGTTCTGGTATGGCCAACACCGCGAAGACGTTTTTTCTTCTTCTCTTTTAAGGCTCTTTAGCCATAAAGACGATGAGATGTTGATGAGATGTTTAAATTAAGAACAAAAGCTCAATGACCTTGGTGAAGTTGGAATTTTTAGGTGGGCTTGACGTCATCTTTGGCAGTGAGAGATACCACAAAGTCACCATCCCTGGTGAGAGCAACACCATCAAGGATCTCTTGGACTATATCGTTGCCAACATGATCAAGAATCCAAAAGATGTCGAAGTCTTTATTGAGAACGACACTGTTCGTCCGGGGATCTTGACACTGATCAATGACACCGACTGGGAATTGGAAGGTGAACTGGAGTATGAGCTGGAAGATGGTGATGTTATCGCTTTTACAAGTACTTTGCACGGTGGTTAGAGAAGGACTGATTTCTGCATTATATTTTTGTGTATTATAGAACATGAACATCAACAAGGGGCCTACAGCTGGGTGAGCTTACAGCCAAGGACACCGTTGCTCCCTGGCCAATTTAATGAAGGAACGATTTCAATGCTATGTAGCTGACCATCTCGCAGTATTGTTAGCTGGATAGGTTTGTCAATGTTGGATTTGATTAGTTTGATCAAGTTTTGCAGGTTGTTGTGGTTGGTGACGTTGATAGCGATGTCTTTCTTGGCTTCAACGACCTTGTCTCCTATCTTCAAGCCTGCCTGGTGCGCTGGCGACGAAGCAATAACCTTGTCAATCTTCACAAATGGGATCTGGCTCTGTATATTGATGGCCTTCGGTTTCGATTGAAACTCAGAGATCATCTTCTTCTCTAGCGTCTCCATGATGGTCTTTAAATCGTTCTTGTACTTGATGATCTTGATCCTGGTGAGTCTGATCCCGACAATGTCGATCTCCAGTGGGAACCCATCGTCATCGATGAGTGGCGATGTCATGTCTGATTTCAAGTCATTCTCCAAGTAATTCACCAATTTGAACAGTTCAGACTCGGCTTTTTTCTTGATTGTCGACAGTTTGTTGAAACTGCAGTCGCTGATCTTCAGAATGTCGTAATCCGGGTCGTAATCGTCCCGCAATTTCTTCAATTCACCTTCCATTTTGGGCTCTATTACTGAATTTGTTGATTTGTTGATGGTTGAAATTCGGAGAAAAATCTGGGAAAATGACACATTTGGACTTTTTGGTACATCAGCGCCACTGGAAACTCCAAATGACACAGCCAAAACCGATGAAAACGCGCTCCGAGTTGGACGCAGTGGCGGCGACTTTGCTCCGGGAGGACGCCTCGGCCACGTTCAGTCAGCTGCTGCTCAGGATCCTCGAGTCCTATGAGGATTACAAAGAAGAGGTGAGGAAACAAGAGGCTGCTCAGTTGGAAGAATGCTATGTTTACTACACCATTTGCCTGGGGCTTTTGCAAAAGATACAGGGGTTCACGCCACAGAAGAAAGAATCTCATGAGATGTATGTCGAGCTTAAAAGGCAGGTTGAGGAAGACGGAGATATCAAGTGGATCAAGGACAAGTTGTTCAAGCCGTTGTCGCCATTCGACTTCAAGGCTGATGGCAAGATCGATTCCAAACAGTTGGAGCTATTAATGCGCAAGTACCCCTCCATGATCTTGATCATCGATGTCAGGGCATCACATGAGTTCAACGCCTCACATTTGAACTTTGACAATGTTATCAACATCGAACCAGTTTCCATACGGCCCAACTACGTGGATAAGAACATTGAGGAGTCAAGTTTAATAACTGGGACTTCGTTCGAACAAGAGCAATTCAGGAAAAGGGATATGTTTGAACTCGTGATACTATATGACACACATGGTGATTCTCCAGAGGTTTTACTATTACAAAAAATCTTGAACACCAAATCATTCCAAAAACCATTGAGAAGAGAGGCTTTGATCCTTAAAAAGGGAATACAATCCTTCCCATTCACCACCAAGTCCAACCAGTTAAAACCATACAACACCTCTATACATGAGTACCTTTCAAACCCTGTGAAACATGACCTAACTTATAAACCTATCCCCAATTTGACTGCCAATCCAATAACGCTCCGTCCACAATCTCAACCTCAGTTGCAAACGAATTCATCATCGCCAAAAAGTCTACCAGCACTTGATCATCGACTCCAGTCACCACCAACTGCTATCACTGCTCCCTCATTATCTTCACCGTCGACTCCACCACTGATACCGAAACCACAACCATTATCAAGACCAACATCGTTCAATGGGATGCATCCGATTCGACGTGTTTCCTCATTCTCATCCCCAGACTCTCTAAACTTCAGGACTGGATTAGTGAACCTCGGGAATTCCTGTTATATGAATTGTATCATTCAGAGTCTTGTCGCTACGAAACCCTTGATTCAGATTTTTTTAAATGGTTCTTATAAAGCCCATGTTAATGTGAATTCCAAATTGGGTACCAAGGGTATCCTGGCACGTTATTTCCATGAATTGGCACAACAGTATTCAAATAATGATGGTAAAGTGATATCTCCCAAGAAATTTAAATTGATGATTGGATCTATCAATAAGAACTTCAACAACGCATTACAACAAGACTGTACAGAGTTCTTGAACTTCATCATTGATGGATTACACGAGGATTTGAACGATAACGGTTGTCAACCACATATAAGGCCATTGACCGATGAGGAGGAACTTGTTCGTGAATCGATGCCCGTGAGATTAAGCTCCACTATTGAATGGGAACGTTATTTGAAGAATAATTTCAGTGTCATTACAAGTTTCTTCCAAGGCCAACATGCCTCACAATTGCGTTGTCTCGAATGTGAAAGAACTTCTACAACGTTTCAAAGCTTCAATATGTTAAGTTTGCCCATTGTTCATCCCGAGTTGGATGAGTTGATTAAAGATTTCACCAAGATGGAAGTATTGAGTAAAGATGAACAATGGCATTGTCCAAATTGCAAGAGACGCACGAAATCAACGAAGAAGATCACCATTACAAGACTCCCACAGTTCTTGATCATTCATTTGAAGAGATTTGACAACAATTCCACCAAGATCGTGAAACAGATCAATTACCCACTAGAGTTGGACTTGACCAAATATTGGCCACGACCTAAATCCAAGACAGAATTAGATGAACTTTCCAAATTACCATTGAGAAACCAAATCCCACCGTTCAATTACGAACTTTATTCAGTGGTGAATCATTGGGGCAATTCATTAACTTCTGGCCATTATACTTGTTATTTAAATAAGAACAAATCATGGTTAGAATTTGATGATACAAAGATTAACAAGATCAATGAAAAGAAAGTGGTTAATTGCAAAAACGCATATGTGTTGTTTTATAGAAGATTATAAAGCTGCATCGTTATATAAAAATGTTTATTCATTAAAAGGGTTTGTTTGTAGTGTTGGAGGTGAATAAACGTAGTTTCTATTCCCAGTCATCATCACTTTCTTCTTCTCCTCCTTCTTTGGCTTCATCTTTAGCCTCCTTGTCAGGCTTAGTCTTCTTTGTAGGTGTTGTTTTCTTCTTATCAACTTGTACAGTGGAGGAGTTGATTGATTTAGCCTCAATAGTCCCGTCTGAAGTTATGGCCGAAGACTTGTTAACACCGTCTTCTTCTTCATCATCATCGTCATCGTCATCCCATGAAGTTGGCACTTCATCCTGGATGATCAAATTCTGTCTTTTCAATTCATTTTGTTCAATTTGTGATCTTTCAAAGAAGTAAATCTTCCAAAACTCTTCAAATGGGACATGCTCACTGACCTCGGTCTGTAATGCAGCCAAATTCTCATCCTTCACCAAATTGGATATTTCCTTTGTTTTAGCTTCATCGATCTTGAAGCTCTTACTGAATTCCGTAAAGGCCTCAGAGGGTTTAAACTTCAAGTATATGTCTCTATTCGTAGTGAGCTTATGCAACTGAGCCTCTTTCCTATTCGATGAAACGTTGAAGAGTAAATTGCTCTCCTTTTCATCAATCTCCAAATCCTCATCATTATCAGTGTTATCCTGGACGTTGAAGTTCTTAATCCCAGTGATGAGTTTGGAGGCATAACTTTGAGCAAAAGTCTCCACAACCTCGAGCTCTTTATCAAGATCATCCAGATAATGGCCCGTCTTTTGTGTCAGCGATTTGGTCTTCTCCTGAACGTCTTTCAGCAACTCCTCCTTGTTGATGCCTTTGAAGAGTGTTCCTAACGAGGACCCCCAACCTGAGGCTTTGGACTCCAATTGTGAGTACGTTTCAGCAACTTTGTCCTCCAGTTTATGGAATTGCTCTTCTGTTTTGGCGTCTTTTGGCTGCGAAGTCTGTGAAGTCTCTGAGGTCTCCTGAGGGTCTTGTGAGACCGTTTGTTCGTAGAGAAAGTCCATTCTGAAGGTGAATCTCTGTTGATGATTTGGTTATACGGTTGAAGGAGGTTTTTTTTTTAATTCACTATACAAGACACACTAACAAACACTAACAATCACATACAAACACATACAAACACACACAACGATGCCTCACAAACTGCTAGTCCCCCCTCTGCAGTTCCAGACCGTCCAGCCAAAATTGCACAGAGGCTCGTACCCTCGCGAAATCAACTTCCCCTATTTGAAACGGCTCAATCTACGCACAATGATCTCGTTAACACCAGTCATTGATGACCACCTGACACAGTTCTGCCTGGAGAACAACATCACGCAGATACATATCCAATGCTCGAAGGAGAAGTCCAGTGGGAAGGCCAAACGTGACAAGAAAGGCGCGCTCCCAGTGACGTATGAGCAGATAACACAGACTTTACAAATCATCATCAAATCCCCAAATTCACCTGTGTATATACATTGTTTGAACGGTGGTCAAGTCACGAGTCTGGTCATTGCCTGCTTAAGGAAGCTATCACTCTGGTCCTCCGTTTCCATCTTCAATGAGTTTATGATCTTCAACAATATGGCCATCTCGGTGAAGGACCGTAAGTTTATTGAAGAGTTCAAGTTTGATAAGGGATTGATCATTCATGAGAGTCAACTGGTTCCGTGGTTATGGAAGGGATTGAGTAAAGATGTGGTGGATAACCATCCTACGTTGAGTAATTTGCTAAGGCAGTGATATTTTAATGATGTGTACTTGGTACTTAAAGTACATTCATACTAGAAGAAACTTATATCTAAAAGGACTGGAACAACAATGCAGCAGCCAACTCTGTGTTCCCCTGTGTACTTTCCAACGCTTGGATAACTTGCTGTCTAGCAAACCCCAAATTCATCAAGTTTTGTATACTGGCTTCATCAAATTTCTGGCCTTGGGATCTTTGTTGAGCAGCCTGGGCAGCGTGTTGAGCAGCAGTTTGATGTGGGTTCAAAGTGGTGGAACTGCTGGTGTTGGGTTGTAATAGCTGACCAGCTGCTGCCTGTGCTGCCTGTGCTGCCTGTGCTGCCTTAGCTGCTGCCTCAGGGTCATTGAATATAGTCTTTGGGATTTCACTTTCGTGTAGAAACTCAGCCTTGATGTCATCTCCAATGATCAACTTGTTCTGTTTCAAATAAATGATGGCTTGGTGCCTTCTCAACATGTCCAATCCGATCAAGAGATCAATCGAGGTGTTGATCACGGTGAATGAACATGGCACATACTGTCCATCGATCTTTAATGGGGCACTGTGGATCTTACCCAGGATGGCCTGTTCACCAACACCGATGGCCTTCCCCTGGAATCTCTTATCGATCAAGTCTGTCAAGTCACAGCGTTTTGCCAGTTGTTCGTTCATGATGGTGGATTGGGCACCGGAATCAACAAAGGCCTTGATGGCTACACCGTTCACCTCGACATTGACATAAAGCATCGGGACCGAGGTGAATGACTCTGGTGAAACTTCCAGCGCGTTTTGCAAGTTCTCGTCGATTCTCTGTTGCTGGATCAGTTCCAAGATACGTCTTTGGTTTTGTGGGTTGTCTGGATCCTGTTGCAATCTCATCAACTCTTGATAAGCCTGGGTACTACTAAAACCACCAGCACCACCAGGCACCTGTCTCTTCGCCTTCCTTCTCAGTATCACAAACTCGTCCTGATTGAAACCGGATGATTGTAAAGTTGCACTGTCATCATCCAATTCCTTCCCTTCAAACACCATAATCAGCTCGTCAGTGGCAAAACCCGCCTCATCGGCCAAATAAGCACGCAAGTCGCCAATTAAGAAGTCTGGGCTCAAGTCTGTGTGGATGATCCTTTCTGATCCTTCCACAGATCCCGTGATGTTGACCATTTGTGTGTTTGCCTCTTCAGAAGTGTGGACATATAAACAACGAGTTGATACCATTCGGGAAATTCATGTCAAATTTATCACCATTTGCCACCATTTGCCACCAATTTGCCACCAATTTGCCACGAATATAAGCACAAACCACCAAAATGCCACCCAAATCCTCAGTCAAGATCCACTTGGGCAAAATCGTCAAGGCTTCAAAGAAGTCCAAGATCAATTTCGTCCAATATGAATTAGATCTATCGAAGAACTGTGGTGACAACTTGGAATTACCACAATCGTTTGTTGATCAGCACACAGTGGACTTTGTTAAAGGTGTAAGCCATGTGATCAAGGTGGATCCTTCTTTATACCCGTTGGTCATTAGGGATATATTTGACAGTTTCACTATAAAGACCAGGGCTAATAGTCCTAAAGAGGATCAAGACTTCTTTAAATACATCATCAAGTCCATTATATCTCAACAGGTTAGCGGTGCTGCGGCGAAAGCCATCGAGACCAAGTTCCTAACATTGTTTAACGGTGAATTCCCGAAACCTGAACAACTTTTAGCCGTTTCAAGTGATCAATTACGAGCTGTTGGTGTATCAATGCGTAAATGTCAATACTTCAAATCGACTTGCCAGAAGTTCATCGATAAAGAGTTGACAGCTACGTTCTTCCAATCCTCCTCCAACGATGAGGTCATTGAGAAGTTGGTCGAGATCAAAGGCGTGGGCCCCTGGACAGCGAAAATATTCTTGATCTTTGCCCTGGGCAGACTAGACGTCTTTACAAGCGAAGACTTGGGAGTAGCTCGAGGTTTCTCTCGCTATTTGGAAAACAGATCTCATTTATTGGACAGCATCGCCGTGGACCAGGAACTACTTAGAAGAAGGGCCAAGTTCCACGACAACAAGCAGCGTGATTGGACAGTGTATCATGACTCAGTGTTGGACTCGTTAGCAATGGCATTCCAACCTTATAGAACGGTGTTGATGCTGGTACTTTGGCGTGCGAGTGCAACAAACATCGAGGCATTGTCATAGACATTACTGTTTACCACCTGGCACCAACATCGTGATGTGGTTCCCGCTCAGCAGGATCTTGGAACGTTTAGTCTCACCGTCTTTAGAAGTTTCAACAACATCCTCCAGGACAACGTTAACAAAGTCGTCAAACCCAACCAAAGTCCCTGTAAATTCTCGTTCGCTGGACATCAACACCCAGATCGGGGAGCCGATGCATTTGTCAATGACCTCAAGTGGGAGCAACAAATCCGTCATTTTGTCTTCTCTTTGTCAATATCGTTTGATGTGGTTCAATTCAACAGCCTTTTAATCACCATAGTTTGTTCGCTATTATGAAAATTATGTATGTAAAATGTATTATTGGTGTCTGGATGTTTTGTTTTCTCCCATTAACCAAACAAAACTATCGGAAACCACCAAAACATCACCAAAACATCACCAAAATCACCAAAAACAGGACAAACCAACAGCCAAAAGGTCATTTCACGCCGCCAAAAATGAGCGATTTGCCTTTACACATTGCAATCAGACCTTTGACCTTGGAAGATTTGGACAAAGTGGCAGAGCTGGAAGCCCTGGGATTCCCTCCGAATGAACGTTGCTCCAGAGAAGGTCTCATTTATAGATTAACCACATGTCCAGAATTGAGCAGTGGATTGTTCATTAGAGAGTTTGAGTTTGACTCCAATGACGAGTTGCCGCAGGGGAAATCCACCATCAAATCTGAAGAACTGATCGGTCATGTCCTTGGTACAAAGATCTTTGGTGATTTCATCACTGAGGCCTCCATGGAAATACCAACCCCGGGTGGAAACAATACTAAAAAGGGCCACATCGAGGGCTCAAATACCATTGGGATCCATTCTGTCGTGGTACATCCTGACTATCAAAAGAAGAACTTGGCCACGCTGCTATTACATGATTATATCCAGAAGTTATCAAATCAGCAAATTGGTGATAAAATCTCAATCATTGCAAAGGACAACTTGTTACCTTTTTACAATAGACTAGGGTTCATAACGAAAGGCGAAAGTGAGTGTCAACACGGTGGTGAGAAATGGTTTGATTTGAGCTGTCCTTTAATACCGGAGGATGATTTGGAATGAAGGTTTTTGAAATCGGGACACAAGACATGGGTGTATTGTTGTGAGATCATGAATATCAATGAATTAATGAATATTAGTTCTTTGTGGGGCGCTTAGTGTAGTGTAGTGTAGTGTAGTGTAGTGTAGTGTAGTGTACTTCTCTAGGTGCTGGGATATCTATAATTTTACGAGTTGCTCTTCAATCGCAGGTTATATATATTATGTTACGTTTATGACTATCATCATAACGTATAACTAACTACAAACTAAACTCTAATGACATGTCACATGAATATTTAAAAATTGATAATTCAATCACCAATCAAAAACTATAAAGATATATATATATATACAAAACACATTCATAAACCAAAATAAATTAAACCAAAAACGTTTAGGCATCAATCAGTCATAATGCAAAATGCAATATTCTCTATAATTCTTTGAAAGCATCTCTACCAAAGAAGGAAATCTTAGTCCAATCGGCAATAACTTTGAATCTAGATCTAATGGATAAGATCATACCAACGTATAAGAATCTCCAGACCCAGAATGTGAATCTACCAGTGCCGGAATAAAAGGATCTTGAACCATAAGTGATGTTAGCAATGGCCTTTTCAGCACCCAAGTAAGCTAGGGCACCTAAATGAATATATTTGAATGGTTTGATGCCATTTTCTTGGAACAATAGATCCAATTTATCCTTTCTGTTGGCAATTTCTTGATGTAGACCTTCCTTCTTGGCTAATTTGTTGAACACTTTACAAAGATATTCAGCTTCTTGATGAGCAACTTGGGCAGTTGGTGGTAATTTGGCAAAGGCATTGTCACCAATGGCAAAGATGGAGTTAGTACCTTGAACCAACAAGTTTTCATTAACGATCAAACCTCTTCTAACATCGTTTTGCTCTGGGATCTTCTTAGCCAATTCATTGATTATTGGTCTTTGTTTGTTACCAGTGGCCCAGACTAAGACACCATATGGAATGTTGGTTTCTTCAATGGAACCATCAGCCTTCTTAGTCTTAGCAATCAAGTAAGTATCTTCAACTTTACCAACGGCTGTTTGAGTTCTTAAATCAATTGTGGTTTCTCTTAGAACTTTTTCAGCGTATGAAGTTAATTTCTTTTCAAACATGTTCAACACAACTGGCAGGGCTTCAATTAAGATGATTTGAATTTCATCAACAATGTTTGGCATGAAAGTCTTCAAATCTTGATCAATGTAATCTTGTAATTCACCAGCAGTTTCAACACCAGTTGGACCACCACCAACAACAACTAAAGTCAACAATCTTTTTCTTTCTGGATCATCCTTTGGTAATAAGTTGGCCTTTTCAATGGCTTCAATGAATCTATGTCTTATCTTTCTTGAATCAGAAATCTCTTTCAAGAAACAACCATTTTCTTCAACACCTGGAATACCAAATGTGTTTGGTTCAGCACCAACAGCAGAGACCAAATAGTCGTATTTAATTTGGGCAACTTCATTTGGTTTCAAACCAACATTGACGGCGCCGGCACTTGAGGAAGTGATTGAAGAGAAGGATTGAATGGTGACAGTCTTTTCATTTGGATCAATGTCCTTAGCTTCAGCTTCGTAATAAGTGACATCACCTTTCTTCTTGTTGGCAAA
>JAMAIG010000117.1:0-36957 GCA_023629715.1 Taiozyma sp. PG4208
CTGGAGAAGGTGATGGGGGTCTTGCTGCGAGAAAGAGCACGCTTGTGTACACTGTTGCTGTCTTCCAGGTCTTCAGTATCTTTGGAGTCCATGTGAATAAGCGGAAGCTCTGAGATGTGCGCTGAACCGTGCTGGGAAGAAGAGGAGGGTCTTTGAGGCAGAGGAGTGGAGATGCCACTAAGCGCTGGGCTCTGGGCGTGGTGGTCTTGCTCCATGGTTGGTTGCCGTGTGGAAGTTGAGCCAACTGAGCCAATTGAGCGCCGGTCTTGCGCCTTGGAGCCATTATTGGCATGGTTGCTCACCGTGGAGTTCCTCTTGCTCTTTTTTCGGCCCAGGCTGAACGTCATGGGAGGGTTTATGTGGTGTTCTAGTGTGTTTTAGTGGAATTGAGCAAGGGTTTTAGCGTTTGACACTACTGAAGTTTGACTTTTCATTTTTGTAATATGAAAAATGGTGAAACAGTGAAGTTGCGCTCTACAAAGGGAGAAACAACAGTCGTAAAATTCAGAAACGTGGCAAAATACAAAGAAAAGAGAAGGAAAGGGCGGCTCAACGGTCCTCGGCCCACTCGTTTTCTCTTTTGATGGCGGCCTCTTCCTCAGGGGAAAAGTCGTTGACAATGTTGAAAGTCCGGCGGATCTCCTCTGGGGATTTCCCTCTGATCATCTCAGCAATGACTTTACACCCGGCGTCTAACAACGGTCTAATGTTCAGGTAGTTGGCGGCTAAGATTATCTCGTAGAGCATCTCCTGGTCGACTTTCAAGAACTCCTTGTCCCATTCGTCCACCGGGGCAGACTTTCTGCTGTCCTCGTCCTCGTCGTCTGGGAAATTGGTGTCCTTGTGGTGGGTGGCCCACTCAATCACCTTCTTTAGCACTGAGGCACGCACGTTTGGCACTGGGATCTGGAACTCTTCGTCGTCGTCACCGGCCAGATCGCCAATCATGTTCTTGATAAGAACTGATCTTTCTGCGATCTTTCTTTCAACGTTGAAGGATTCACCGTCACTGGAAACAATAGTAACTTCGGTCATCTGTTTGACTCTGTTAGTGTGTGTCGGTTTGAGGTGCAATTGACTATAAAGAAGAGGTGATATCCGCCAATTGGAAGTCTCACTTCACAGCTTTTATACTCACGTTCGGTTGCGACTATTGGCTATTTGTTCTTTGCTGTCTTTCAACGTTTAAAAGTTGTATTTGTTTGTCTTCTGTTTGGAACATTTGATCCATCCCTTTCCTTTCCAAAATACCCGGTAGGTGCAGCATTGGCTTATACTATAACACTTTGTTAAAGAGACTTTATAAAGGATCTCTACAATTGCAAGTTATTCATTCCATTTGTATTGCTGTATTGTCCCCACTAAACTTCAAAGTTGGAGTAGACACTGGCACTCAGCTCATCCAGTTCGCCAACTTTGTCCATGTTATTCACGTATTCGTTACCAGAACTGTTCTTGAAATCGTTAGCAGCCTTGGTGGTGTTAGCCAATAGCACAGCAAGTTTAACCTTGATCTCATTTGGCAGAGCACCATCAGTTTGCTTATCTTTCAATTGTAAGGCAATGCAATTTAAAAAAGTGGAGATACCGACATTCGCCAGGGACGACAACACGATTAAACTTGATGAAGAATCAATGTAATTAACAGTTTCATCAAGCAATAATCTTAGACTTGAGTTTTCTTTGTGTAACACTTGTAAGTTTTCTTCATCCAATATCTGTTGAATCACAAACGTCTCCAAGTTTTGTGGTGGTAACAACACGGATCTTAAGAAATTCCCTTCATCATTCTGTTGTGACTCAATTAAAGTTTGCACTTTGTTCAACAAAATGGCAAATTCATCCAATGTCAATTCGACTCTTGGGTTAATCTCTTCAAACACCTCATCGACGGCACTCTTGACTCGGTTCTTCATTTGTAACCAACCACGGTTCAATAACCACCAACTGAAAGACAGGTAAGCTTGTTCACTGATGTAATTTTGCTGTTGGTTCTCAGTGTTGGTCTTATCTATTAGTTCAATCTTGTTTTGGAAACCATGTTTGTTAGCAGCAATCTTTAATGCGTCTTCCAAGTATTCTCTTCTTGCTAAAATGTTCAATTGTAATCTTGTAAAGAGGATCAATAGGGCATTGGAGTAAATCAATGTCAACAATCTAGTCAAGCTTTGACTCTTCAATTCAGACCATAGCTCATTCTTAGATTTTCTTTCGACTTGTTGTGATTGTGTTAGAGTGTTAGTGTCAGCGGTAGTAGTGGAGACATCGTCACTTAATGAAGGATTACCAGGACTTTTTCTTTCCAGTCTTCTTTGCTGTAATGACTGGGTAATGGACTCAACTGGCAATTCATCAAAAATAGGCCCAGAAAGTACTGGGATTAGGGCATAGATCGTGTACAGGGCGTCCTTTTGTGTTTGCTCAAATCTTCTTCTGATTTGTTCACGGGAAAACCTCTCTTCTGTCAGTTTGGCCTGGTAATCAAGGAATTTCTGGCGTAAGTAGCCAAAACCAAAGTAGAGCACCGCAAGGACACCAGAACCGACTACCACTTTACGGCGATTTCTCTGCACAAACTGTCTTATGGAGGCAAACATTATGAGTCAATAATCTGGGGATGGTGGATTAAAGGAAGCAAAAAAAAAAAAAAGGCACAGCAATCACAGAGTCCTCTTTGTGTCAGGAGGATATTTGAAAGATTAGTTGTATAAATTACAAAAGTTGATAACAGTGAGCAAGCAAACAGAAAGATTATTTGGTGGGATCTCTTGGAGAGTTTGCGTTAAAGTCTCAAATTTGTTGTTATTGTTGTTCAATTCCTCATTTTGGCCGAGGAACAGTGGTGTTTGGATGTTTTCTACAGGTGATGAATGGCTAATACTCGGTCATAAGCAGATTTCAGATTCGTTCATTATTTCTTCTTCTGCGAGATGTCCTTCTTCTTTGGCTTCTTGCTTTTTTGTTCTGTCAGCTTGCTCCTTAGCTTATCGCCTAGTTCTCTGCTTACCTTGCCGGCATCCATTGTCTTATCATTATCATCTTCAAATTTGGTGTGAGTACCTTTGAAAGACTGTGCACTAATAGCAGGCTCTGGTGTACCCTTGATCACTGTTGAGTTCCCGCTCCCACTGTTCAATGCTGCTTCGATGAATCTCTTAGCAGCAGCTGTGTCGACTGGTTTCTCTTGAGGCTTTTTCATATCGGTAGCCCTCTTCATGTAGGACTTGACTCTTTGCAAATCAGCCATGATAGGATGTCTATTGGTGTCCACGCCTTGAGATTTTAAATAGGCAAAGGACAATGAGGTGAGGATGTACGCGTATCCGTTGGCAATCTTGATCTGCTCTTGTGGTGTACTGGCTTGATTCAGTCTATCTTCAAATGATTCCCCATTCAAAGTGTTGATCAGTGGTTCTAATTCCACCACTGAGTGGTCCAGAGACTGTATGTATTGTTTAATCAGCTGTGAGTTTTCCATCGTTACTCTATTGCCCTTTTAATTTCCTTGTAAAATGGGCTTCTTAGCAAGAGAACCTCATCTTATTGTGTTTGACAAAAGAAAAAAATTTGAAAGTGTCGCAAATTCGCGGAGCTCTTGCCTATCTGGGCGGGTGTCACAAAAAGCATTGCGCCAAAAAGGCGTCAAGGTGGGTTTGCGACTTTCCCGATTGGGGCATCACGACACGCATAAACCGCATTCCCTTTCAAATATGCGAGATTTTGAGGTCTTTAAATGGGAATTTTGCAAGATCAATTAGATGGCTGTGCTCGCTGGATATGGGTCATTATTTTCCAATAACTCATTAATGTCCATTAACGATATTTGACACTGTTTGGCGCTGTTTAACGTCTTTTCCCTCATATTTCCCCGTTCTGTCATTTCCAACCGTGTATCTTCAAACCAAAAAAATCGGTGAAAAAACGCTAAAACCCATCAAAAGAGCTCTATCGGAAAGCGTTAAATTGTTCAATTTCCTTTTAAAAAATCGCCATCTTTGTGATATTTAGGCATTTCAGTGTCAATAATCACAAATCCACTGTCTTGGCACGTTTTAAAAATGTGAGTTTTTACTTAAAGAGCAGTTTTTCGTAACCTTCAATGTGGGATTTTGGGGGATATCTCGAAAATGGACGCAGATCAATTTGTAAAGAGACAGAACTAACAGACAACAATAGTAAACTTAATATCCACACATTTTATTAGGTGGTTCATCGAACAATTCCGACCCCACAGTCATCTTCTGTGGTTTTTTCCATTAATATAAATAGCTCCAATTTCACACTCACAAAATGAGTGAACAGGCTAAGACTGTTGAGGATCCAATTAGTGTTCCCTCAAATGGAGCTGAGATGCCACCAGAAGATAGACTAGACACCCTGGAAAATACTGGTCCTTCTGAGTCCTTCTCCCCTAATGATGTCAATGGAATCGCTGAAAACATCGCTGAACTATGTGATGTGGCTGATATTGAGGCCCTACAAAGGAAGCTGCATCATGATTATAAGGCGCTAGCTAAGCAATTCTCAGACACTCGAATCACCAGAGTTGACGCCTTCATCCAGAAAATTGAAGATCTCCAGGCACAATTGAAGAAAGAGTACGCAGCTCATGAACTGCTCGTGCAAGAAAACTTACCCTTTATTGATCCTCAGACAAGTGTTGCTATGCCTAGTCTGAAGCAAACCCAGGCGGAAAAGAGGAAACAATTTGAACAACAGGCTGGCTTCACGGTCTTAGATCAACATCGCGGTGCTTCCTCTCCGCAATCTGGACAACCTGTCTCCCCCAAGCTGAGTGAAATGCCAATCTTTCCTGAGTCCTTTGAGCTGGTACTGAAACCTTACAAAGAGACTTTACAGGCCCTTAGAAACAAATACAACTATGATGCTAAACTCATTGAACAATCAGCTCAAAGAGATGTTGAGCTAATATGGAAGCAAAGCACCAAAGAGAGAATTGATGCCCGCCAAAAGCTAAGACAGAAGTACATTGTGGAGAGACAACAAATTGAATATGACTTCAATAACGTCTCAAAGTACGCCAAGCTCAGTAACAGTGAGAAAAGATACAGAGCTTCAGTTAGAAAAGTTGGTGAAAAGAGAATCAAGGCAGATCTTCCACATATTACAAAGTCAATCCAAAGAAGAAGCAAAAAGACTCCAAAGATCATCCTAAACCCGCAAAGTCTAGCCAGTGCCACACCTGAAGAAATCGAGAACGATCTATTCATCATGAAAACCTCGCCTTCCTCAAACATTCAACTGGAAAGATATGAAGCCAATTACAAGTACATGGAGCAACCTCTAAAGAGGTCACCGTCATATACTAAACCAACAATGACAGATCTCGTGAATTCCAGACTAGAAGGTGGCGCCAAACCTTCATCGATGCCTGCAGACTTCTCAACACAAAACCAGTCAGTTTACTCAAAATCTCAATCTCCACCGCTGTTCAATACCCATTCTAGCTATAACCAAATACCACCCCCTCCGAACTCTCAACTATACCCGTACATGATGACTCAACAGCAACAGATGTATCAACAACAGGCCCAACAACAGCATCAGCATCAGCATCAGCATCAACTCCAACATCAACTTCCGCATCCGCATCAGCAGCACCTTCACTCTCATCAATATCAAATGTGGCAACAGCAGCAAGATCAGCAGAGATTAAACCAGCCACAAATGGGGTTCTTTAATGATAATTCAAGAGGTCGAAATGGTAGTGTCAGCTTTCAATTCTCCCCATTCTTAAAGCCTTCCGCACAGGCTGGTCCTCCTCGGGGGTCTTTCAAGAACTGACTGGCCCCCGTCAACTTTTCACGATTGTTTATGTAACCATAACGTAAAATGTAACGATTATAGATGGAAATGTAAGAATTCTTAGTTGTGTACCGCTCTTTGCAACCATGGTTACTAGTTGCCCGTGTCATTGATGGCAGATACCGTGTTTTTTTCGCGAAATTTATTTTCTATCAGAAACGCCGCTAAAACAGAGAAGAAGCTTTATGTCTTTTGCATATCCCGGGAGTTAGTCACTAAGAAGTGGACACTGTATTACTTGCGGATGGCTTCAGAAGACGATAAGAGAATCTTCGGCGTTGTGAGTACAGCCTCTTAAGGAATTGAGCTCTGAGAACCACCAGTGCTAACCTCATCCTTTAGCTTCGACCTTATTGTGTCAACCTTTCCAAACTGGCTTTAGCGCCACCTGAACTCTTTGATCCAGCCTCTAGACAGGTTACAGAAGCCTTGAAAGATGTCTATATCCACTTCAGAGACTCTGTAGAGCCAGAAACTAAACTATCCACCACATTAGCTGATTACATCTTTGTCCCACTATCTTACCTTCTCAAACAGCCAAAACTAGGAGATCAACAAACTACATACCTCCTCAGGATCTTTACGCTATTGCTAAATCATTGTTGGTCTTCTCCACAGGCTTTTCCTTATGTCCTTGCCAAACAATTGTTTCCACTGCTTACCTTTCTAACTGGTGGTAGTCCAGACCAGAAAGAGATCAATACAAAGTCTGATGAACTGAAAACTGCCGGTTCAGAAACACTACAGCTGCTGTTTGAGTCACTGGTTATGCAGAAAAGACACAAGATCTATGATTTCTTCAGTCATGTTGAAAACCTACCGGCCCTTGGTCATGTCGTTACTGTTCTTTTGGAATTCGCACTCAATGGCAAGTCCATTGAACTCCAGATACAAGCCTTGCAGACCTTGAGAGTGCTCTACTTTGGTCTAATCAACGACGGTGAGGTATTGTCTTATATTCTTCCGGGAAACGTGTCTACTCTGACAAAGATCATTGCTTCAACGGTAGCTAAAGTTCACTATACTGTGTTGGTTGAGAGTTTAGATATCTTACAAAAGTTGTTGACTCTTGTCTATGATGACGATGATTTGAAGGTCGACTTCAAAGAGATTGAGAGTATTTCAGAAATGAGTGATGTTGGTGATGATTTTGACCAGATAATACTAAAAGAGACCACTTTTAAAAAGAATCACAGAACGAAGGCATGGTTGAAGGCGACATCCCAGCAAGTCAAGATGGCTTTACAAAATGTTCAGAAGGTACACACTCATGACAAATATGAAGTGAGGCTCCAATTGTCTGAACTTTGTAAAGGAATACTTGACCATTGTCTATATTCCCTCCATTCATCCATCCCCATTGTCATTGGAACTCTGGCATATCTGTCAAAGGACAAGAGACTTCATATCGATCCGAAACATCTACTCCAGTCAGACAACCTAAAACACCAAGTCATATTTGACAAATTCATTTCTAATGAGCTCAATAACTCTGTTGAAGTATTCGCTTCTGTCATCCAATCACCAAACGAGGCCAAGGTCATTGGCAATATCAATGCTATCAAATTCACGACACAATTGACTACTGATGAATTCCTAATCTCCAAATTAATCAACACCTCCATAATTGAGATCTCAGACTTGATCAATAAATCTTCATCGAAGTCCAAGATTGTCGGTATGTCAACGGATATGAATGACTTAATGCTCATCACAAATGGCATCCAAAGCTTACAGTCAGAGACCAAAGCTTTGACTGTCTATGACAAGGTTCTCACCCAGCCGGTGCAATTTTCACTGGCTGACCTTTTCCAAAGCCTTGGAGAACAGACTGACCCTTCAAATATCATTGAAGATCTAATACAGAATGAGTCCAAGCCCTTGGTTGAAAAGGGGATTTCCTTGTGGATCGCAAACTGTTTGATGCAGGGTTATACTAATAAGGTTACTCCTCAGATTCTTGCTGACGAGTTCCTTGATTTTGATGAAAACTCAGAGGCTACGATGGTTCAAAAGCCTGACTTTGTTTATTCACTTTTAGACTACTCAAAGGATCTATTGGATGAAATCTCAGAGCTAGAGGTCACTCCAGCTATTGAACAGGTTAACTCTATTGCTATTGATACCATTGGTTCAGTTGCTAATCTACTGAGAAATGAATTCCAAGGTGAACTGATTGATTACCTATACCCTGTCATTGAGTCTATCGCTTCCCCATCTGAGGTTGTGAGACAACATGCTTTGAACACATCGATGATAATTGCAGACAATTTGTACTCTGGCTCCCTATATGAACTAATCCTGGATAATGCCGATTATTTGGTTGACTCCATATCCGTCAGATTGAGCAATGCAATCACCACAAGAACAACTGCCATCTTGGCTGTATGTGTGA
Organism: Taiozyma sp. PG4208; assembly: GCA_023629715.1. Classification (NCBI taxonomy): domain Eukaryota; kingdom Fungi; phylum Ascomycota; class Saccharomycetes; order Phaffomycetales; family Wickerhamomycetaceae; genus Taiozyma; species Taiozyma sp. PG4208. The sequence goes on from JAMAIG010000117.1 coordinate 8,222, forward strand.
AGATCGCAGGTTACAGGATTATTGAAAGTTTCAAAGATGTCATGGAAATTGTCTTCAGTTTGCTGGATCACTACCATGGATATGCTGATCTTTGTATTGGGTTCTTTGTTCTCTTTGAAATTATTGCTGATGAGATCAAGAATAAGTACTTGGCAGACGCAGATTTGAACATGCTTGAGTTCCATGAAGTATCCACAACTTATGCCCCATGGGGTTTGCAAAACATGAAACAATTGCTACAGCTATTGGACAAACAGAATAGAGATATCTTAGTTGAATCTGAAGCTCCTAAGGATGATGATGTTGAAGCTGAGATCAATAAACCAGATAGTGATGACGAAGATGATGAGCCTGATGAGATGAGTCCTGAGAAGGAAGTTTGGTCGTCTCCTGTCCCTGAAGACTCTTATAAATTACTCCAACAAATTGCTTACTATGGTGAAAGACTACTGACACACCCTTCAAAGAAATTACAGGTCCAGATCTTGAGAACATACAAGAAAGTAATTCCTATATTTGCAACCTCGGTGAAGAATCTTTACCCAATCACAGCTTCGATCTGGCCTGTCGTTTCCAGTCTCGTGAGTTCTGATGATGCGAAGATTGTCATTCCAGCTGCTCAAGTAATCGCTCAATTGGTTGAATACAATGGTAGCTTCGTTTCTACACGTTTAATTGACCTGTGGAAAGTATTGAAGACCAACAACTTGTTGGTCACTGCTGCGAAACAAACCATTGATATAAAGAAGGTCATCTTACCAGGTCTTAACTCAAAATGTTATGATGAGTTGGTTAAGATGCTGGTCACTTCATTAAACACCTTGGGCAGATATGTACCAGATGTAGTCACTGAGGAAATAATTAGAACTTGTATTGGTGTTTTAGATGTTGAAAGATTCGAAGTTCACTCTGATATTGCTTGGATAATCAAGATGGAAATATTTGGTTTGAGTGAGAAGCCAGAACAGCCCAAGAATTATTTAGATTACAAATTTGCTACAATTAATTAATGACGTGATGAATATTCTATCGTTTATGGAAGGCCAGTTGTAGTTTAGTTTATTCTTCCCCACTGTCCTCGCTGTCAATGGCGATATCTGGAATTTCAAAATCGGAATCGTCATCTTCATCTTGTTCAGTGACTTGGACTTTAACTTCGCTTGAGGCTTCGGTTTGGACAATCTTAATGCGCTTCGAAGGAGTGTCTTCCTCTTCGTCTTTATCTTCTAAAGCTCTAGTCTTCGCTTCTTCGGCTTGTTCGGTGGCGAATTGTAAAGTTTTCACTTCTTCATTGGATTTGAAGACTTGAGGTTGAACAGGGATTTCTACTTGACGGGTCTTTAGCTCTTGTAGGTAGTCAATCTTTTCTTCTTCCACAGGGGTGTCACCTTCGACTTCCACATCTTCTTCCTCTCCATCTTCCTCTTCCACATCATCATCTTGTTCTTCGAGTTGTTTCCTTGGTTTGTATTTGGTGTCCAGAATAGGGAATCTTGGACTAGTTAACAGACTCAATCTTTCATTGTTTGGTAATAATGTCTTGACAATTGGCAAGACTGAGAAGACCTCTCCGTCATTTGGATATAGCACCAAGACCTCCAATAATCTAGTCATTGGTGCAGTGATCTCACCTTGGACACATTGTTGTTTGACAGCAGTAGAGATGACATATTTGACAACCTTGACTCTGAAACTTGAGGATAATCCTGGAGCTCTAGCCAGAACAACTTCAAAGAATCTTGAAATGGTTCTGATGGTGGTCCTTGCTGGATCTGACTCGAACAACTCAGAATGTGATAATAAATCAGCCATTGGGGTGGAATCTTTGTTCTTCTTCTTTTTGTTCCTTTGGTTTTTTTGCTTGAGTGGTTGTTGTTCAGTGGTGCTTGATTTTTTGTCCAATAAGCCATCTAATGGTGTTCTCTTCTTTAATAACACAAGGGATACCTCAATCAATTTGTTGATCAATTCATACTCGTTCAAACCGTTGAACAATTTCAACAATTCAGTGGTGGTTCTGATGATTGTCAACAGTTCAGATTCAATGGCTAGCGCAGATTCTTCATTGATCTTAATCACTTTCTTACCATTTTCGTTCTTCACTGGGATGGCCACTTCCAATGAGGCCAAAATGTAAGGTAAATGTGGAAGGACTAATTTCTTGTAGTATCTGGTGATTTCATAGATCAAATTAGCGCCATGAGCCTGGGTCTTTGAAATATCGTTGACTATAACATTCTGTAAGTCAGGTGAATGTCTCAATTCTCTCTTGAATGGGATGTAGTTAGTTGAGATACTCAATAGTAAATTGGCAGCTTGAATAATAAGACCCAATGGAACACGGATGGCAAATGGGGTAGGAGAGGTGATCAAAGCGATTAGAATTTCAGTCAGCACATTGATACGTTTGGAAATCTCAATGATTGTGATTGATTCACTAAGATCGATCTGTAGGAATGGGAAAATGTTTTCTTCAGAAGGTTTTGGTAATTGTTCCAATAGGTCAACCAAGTCTTGCTCTTCTTTCAATTCAACCAAATTCTCATATAGTGCGACCACTGATTTCAGTTCACTCAGAACTTGGATGATCTTAGCTCTCCATTGGTCATCTGGCAACGATTGAATGTTTTGACCAGCACCATTCCTTTGTTGCTGGTTAGGTTTGACCAAGTTCAAGTATGCATAGGCCTTGCATAATTCTCTTTGTAATGATTTATTCAAGTTGTGGAAGTTCTCGGTTAGCAATCTGACAAGTTTGACCTCGAACTTATTGATGAATGGTTTGAAAGTGGTGGTGTTCTTTAATAGTAATTGGGATAAGATTGGCAAAATAGTGATGACATCTTTCTCCAGATTAGTAATGAGGGACGAAATGGTGTTTGGTAAATTCGGAGTCAAGATTTCTCTAGTTAACACAGGTTTACCTCTGATACCTTTGATAATGGCGTCCAATGCTAGGGAAGCATTGGTAAAGTTCAATGACACTGTAGAATCATCATTGATGATCTTTAAAAGGGTGACAATGAAGTTTGAGCCAGCAGCAGTTAATATGATAGGGTTCGAGGCCAATATTTGGATAACGTGGGTACCATACCATTTCTTGCGATCATCTCTGGCGTTCAACAGGTTGGTGATACGTGAAGTCAAATGTGCAAGATCTGTCTTTGATGCCTGGGAAATGGAGGCTTTGGAGCTGTAGAGAGACTTCAAGACGTACTGCAAGTCAGCGGGGTTGGCAGTCTCCAACAGAGTGATGACCACAGAGAGCGGGATCTCGGAGTGGGCCATTTTAACCGTTTTTTTCTCTATTTTCTTTAGCAAGTTAATACCAAAAGAAGAAGCTCATCGCATCAACAAAAAAAAAAATTCTTGATAGTGGCTTATTTGCCCGTGCAGTTTCAGTGTGCAAAATGGCAGAATATGCTAAATTGATGGAATAAAGTATGAAACTTGACCGAATTTGCTCTGACTTTTGACTGAAAAAGGGGAAATTCAGAGCAAATTCGGTTCCCAGCAACATAAACTTGCCCATTTTGAGGACTTCCTCCTTTCTTTGCAAGTTTTGAGCAGGTTTTCACCTTCAAAAGCTGCTTTTTGATACGCAAATTTAACAGAGAAAAAACGAAAAATTTCAGCTTCTTCACTAACAAAACATCGCCAGAACAAAGCAAACGAAGAACTCACAAAATGTCCGGAAAAGCAGCAGTCGCTGCCGCAACGGCCTCTCCTGAGCCAACCACCGCAACGGTTTTCAACTACATTCCGAACTACATTGGTTATCTGCGTGTCGTTTCCGCAATTGGCTCCTTCACCATTATGAAGTCACATCCACTACGCTGTATCATAATCTACTCCATCTCCTGTTTGCTGGACGCTCTTGATGGCCACGCTGCCCGCTACTACAACCAGACCTCCAGTTTTGGTGCTGTGCTGGATATGGTCACCGACAGATGCACAACTTCCTCCCTAATAGCATTCCTTTGTGTTCTATACCCAGATTATGTCCTTGTGTTCCAATTGTTGATCTCATTGGATTTGGCCAGTCATTACATCCATATGTATGCCACTTTACAGAGCGGTGGTGCCTCCCATAAGAATGTCACTAAGGAATCAAGTTGGTTGTTGCATTTGTATTATACCAACAGAATGGTCTTGTTCACGACGTGTGCCTTTAACGAACTGTTTTACGTGGCTTTATATTTATACTACTTCCCGCTATACCGTGTCACTCTATTTGGTGAAACTTATTCTGCTGCTGGTATCGTGGCCGTTATCAGTTTGCCATTTTATCTGTTCAAGCAATTAACCAATGTTATTCAACTGATTAGGGCATCTGTGATGCTAGCTGAAATTGACGTTGAGAATCTAAAGAAATCGAAGAAGAGCAATTAGGTTGCCATTCTGTTTTTGATATACTATAAAGCTTCAATTGAATCAGATATCGATGACTGTATAATGAATCACTTGTAGAAACGAAAAGGCAAAACTACATTTAATCAATTTCATCTTTTAACAGAATCTCTCTGCTCAGTATAACTTTATACACAAGTGATGAACCTATTCCAAATCTTAAAAGGATCAGAGTTTCTCATTTGGGCGTTTGTATTCTAAGTAACAAGATGTTTTGCACCAAACACCGTCCCCATCAAAACCCAGACAGACATAATTGCCCGCCATTTCACAGGGAATAATCCAGAAGGATCACTCAACCCGTGGGAAGAATTGTAAAGGATCAAAGTGCGAGACTTCATCATATAGTATAAAACTTGGAAGGTTCATAAAGAAGTGGAATCGGTAAAGAGTTTGAAATTTTTCACTTTTGAAATGTTTTTTATATGGAGATTAGTTGTGTTACCCGGTCGATGAGCATTGATTTAGGGCTGAGAACAAAGAGAAACATAGGAAAAGACACTCAAAAATGACAGTAATATCGATTGATGAGTTCAGCATGTTCCGCCTGTGATTCTTGGAGATTTTTCCGTGATTTTGGGTGGTTTTTTCACCAAAATTGAAAAAAAAAGAAATGCTCTCACTCAGAGTCGAACTGAGGATCGCTACATTACTAGTGTAGCGCCTTACCAACTTGGCCATAAGAGCTTTTCTTGCGCGTTGTTTCGCAAAATTGATAATAGTACCTATTATTTGGTAGGAGACACACTCGTCATTTTCGTCCAGATTGTCCACAGTTTTGCTAATAATTTGTAAGAAAGAAAGCTCCAACACCCGAACATAATCGTCAACACAACGCTGATTACACTCTCACAATGGTTGCCAAAGGTTTAGGTGAAGTCGACCAACAATACGACGGGTCAAACTTGAAAATCGGGATCATCCATGCCCGTTGGAACTCCCATATCATCGAAGCTTTAGTCAACGGTGCTGTCTCCAAATTAAAACAGCTTGGTGTCAAAGAGGAAAATATCCTGATCGAAACTGTCCCAGGTTCTTTCGAACTTCCATACGCTACAAGTCAATTCCAAAAAAAGCATGACCTGGACGCTGTCATCCCAATTGGTGTCTTAATCAAGGGTTCCACCATGCATTTTGAATACATCTGTGATGCCACTACTCATGCTTTAATGAGACTGAATGAAACTTTAGGTGTCCCTGTCATCTTTGGTGTCTTGACCGTTCTAACTGAAGAACAAGCTGAAGTTAGAGCTGGTTTGAAGCCTGGTCTACATAACCATGGTGAAGATTGGGGCGCTGCTGCCGTTGAAATGGCTACCAAATTTGGACGTTCCAAATAAGATTCCCGCGAGTTGTCTAATGGGATTTATATGAATGAATATGTTTGAGAACGTGATTTTTGATGTAGTGATTCAAAAACTGGCCAAGTTGGTAGCGCCCATTCGTCGTAGTGTCAGGCAACATTGTCTCTTATGATCTTCTCAATTCGCCTGTGTATATTGAGATATAAGAACCGGTTAAAACCAATTGAGACCGACTTTTTGGGTCTTCTTCTCTTTGTTTATGGTATTAGAGTACTGGTCATGAGACTTCACTGGTGATGGTTGGCTATTTTGCGATTTCATTAGCGCTTTATCATGATTTCATGAAGTTTATAATTAGTTCAGAATCATTCTCTATAAAGACATATAAGGAATAAGTTACACTTCAATAGTATAATGAGGTAATGGCTCATTTAAACTTGACTGATAATTAATAAACATTGTGTTGATAAAGTTGAAATTCTCAAAATAGCAAAAATTGAGCCAAAATGCCTCGGTAATTCAAATTAAGGCGGTATCATGAGGACTAAGTGTCGAAATGAGGAGGTATTCAACAATATTCTAACTCAGGGTCAATATTCATTCATGAAACGCTTTTAGAACTAGAAATTAAATATACTCATCATATGGAGCTCAGGAATGAATGACACCAACTCAAATGAATGAGTGTCAAGTAGTTTGCAGAGATTGAGGTATATTTTTGAGGAAATCAAGAGAAGAAGCTTCAAGGTTGCTAAAAGATCAACACATGAGGGTCCATGATATCATAAAAGAACCTGCTCGTATGAACATAGATTTTGTAAGAAACATGTGGTTTTAATGAATCCGTTGTGTTTCAAGAGGTGCTAAGAATCAAATCACACAGAAAATTATTTCTCGCACAATGATTCAGTTCATATTGGTTGAGAATAATCTAGGCTTTGAAACGATCTTAGATATTTGAAATGGGTTACATCATTGATTTCTGTTCGAATAATCTAGGCTTTGAAACGATCTTAGATATTTGAAATGGGCGACAGCGGTATGTGGAATGTTTCAAGCTTGGACTTGGGAATTTGTGGTAGGTGGCAAGCAAAGATACGATAAATGGACAAGACTTGCAGCCTCACTTCGAGAAGTTTGGCCATAGACTTCAACTCTCATACACTTACGCACTCGATAATTCTCATACACTTATTCATCCATAAAGAGCTTTCCAGTTCCAAGGACATCTGTCGTGATGAGGCGTTCTCAGTTACTACAGATACCAATATGCTGAAACACCCCCTTAGACGCGATCAAAACGGTTTTGCACATAGAGCGGAGCTCATGGGGAAGGCAGTGTGTACTAAAAAATCGCAGATTCTTTGAGAGAGGGGGCAACGATGGCGATTCAGTGCGTGAATCTTCAAAGAGCACGTAGCTTTAAACACTCCTTGTTCAATGGACAATTTAATCATCGCTTGGTGGCTCATCTCCAAAAATCATCTCCGAATGGACCAGAGAACGCGGGAAAAAGAAGCGGAATCCTATACAGTGCAGCCGTGAGACCACATACACACATACACTCTCCGATAACCACATATACTTAACCAGGAGTGAATTCCCAACGGCGATTGTGTTCCTGAGACCGATTTGTTTGTTTTTGTTTTGCTTCTGAATTTTTCTGTGTCGCGACGGGCACGCGTTTTGATGCATATCAAAAATCTAGAAGCGCGTTTTGTGTACTTACACAGGCTCCAAACTACGAAATAAGTGGGTAAAATGAATGAATAAATGGAATTTCTGAGGGAATATTCAGCTCTATTGTCATTAAAACAGTCATTGTATCTTCTTGCCGTCTTCATTCTTTCAACTGGCACTTTTTACGCGGTGTTCCTGGCTCCAAATTCAGGTGTTCCATCATGCATCAAGTTTCCAAGCTAACATGAAAAAAAAACACAAGCGTCAGGCATGAGAATGATGATGCACGTAGTTCCAAGGCTTGATCTCCCCTTTGAGACTGGCACGGAATATATAACTTGCCAGAGATCCACTTCCTTTCTATTTTTACCTTCCCACTATCTTCTTCCAACATTTGACAACTCAAACTGAGCACTATTGTCTCGTCCATTCCTTTGAAACCCAACTCCCACAGTTGTCAAATACCAACCAACTTTTTCACTCCCTGCGACTAATAACGCCCTCCTATAACCCACAGAGAAACTTTTAGCCATAAAGAACAAGAACATTCCCAACTAAAACCACCTCAATGAAACTAACTGCTTTATTACCTTTTGTTGTGTTAGCTTCAGCCTATTCCAACGTTGCTCTACGTTATGATCAGTTATTAAAACGTTCTAACGAGACTTTACCAGGACTGTCAACTGTTGCTGCTGCCGATGCCACTGCTAAATCCCAGGCTGAATCAACTTCTCAAATCACCACCGAAATCGCCACTTATGTCCCAACTACCGATGCTAATGGTAACCCAACTTCAGTGCTATCAACCTCCACCATCACCTACTTAACAACTTACACCGTCCCATTAGCCACTGGTGAAGATGACAGCAAGTCTTCCTCCACCATCACTTCTTACATCTTGACCACTATCACTCTACCGGGTGGTCAGTCCTCTACTGAAACCGTTTCCACTTCTGTCTCCACTGAAGGTTTGAACACTTTAGCCTCTGGGAAACTATATAATGCTGCTCTAGCTTCAGCAAATGCTGCTTCAGCCTCATCCACTGCTGCCGCTGTTGGCGGCGTTGCTGCTGGTGCCACTGTTGCTCAAACAGCCTCTGCTCCTGGTTCAGCCTCAGGCTCCTCGCCAGCAACAGTCACAGTTACTGAAACTGTCACTGCTTCTGGTTGTGCAAACACGTCCGGCGTCTCCACCACTGTGGAGGACGTCACTTCTACAATCACCACAAAGGTTCCTATCACTGGTGTCTTCACTGTGACCAACTCCAACGGTGAAGAATTCGCAATTTCCACCTCCACTGACATTGATCAAACCATCACCTCTGTGATCCACATCACAAAGACTGTGATCCCAACTGTGACCGTCACTGGCTCTTCTCCAGTTGCCACCTCTGCTAGTAATAACGGCACCGTCACTGCTGGTTCTACTTCCTACTTCTTTGGCAACGGTACCGGTGCCGGCTTGAACCCATCCTCTGCTTACTCGAGCGAAGGTGGTGCTGTTGTCAAGCGTTCATTTACGAGACGTTTCTTTGGTTTTTAGTTGAATCCTGAATACTTTAACCTGATGAATAGACAATTTCTGAGCTTTCTTAACAATGATTAGTCTCTTTTCTAACGTTTCCCGACATTATCCGATCAACGTGATTATACAAACGCAATAGAAATTAATGATTCTACCAAGCGGAAATGGCGCGGTTAAAGAGAAGCGTAGCCCGCTGTAGGCAGAAGCTGTAGGCAGAAGCTGTAGGCCAATCACTAGCAGGGTTTCCCTTCCAAGAGCCTCGCCGTGGCCGCTGTGGACGCTGTGGCCGAACCATCTTTTACCGCCCAGCCTTTTAGTTCTATATTTAATATGGGGAATCGTTGATGTTCTGTTCACTTCCTCCTTTAACAACACTCCAAAGGCCAAAGACCTACAGAAATGACGGGATTCGAGGGCAGCTCCAGCGCTTATCTCTCTCACAACGAGGTGCTCCGCCACACAATGCCCGCTGGTGTGAAGGGCGACAACGTCGATACGTTCTCAGCGCAGCTGGAGTCTGTTGAAGAGAAAAAGGTGTCCTTTGGTGAGAAAGTCACGAGGGCCTTCGAGTTGAAACAAACAGACAGTTATGTGCTCAGAGTAATCAAGAAGTACCTCCGGTTTGTTGGCCCCGGTTTGATGATCTCTGTGGCGTACATGGACCCGGGTAATTACTCCACTGCTGTCACCGCTGGTGCTTCTGCTAAATTCGCACTGTTGTTCATGGTGATGCTATCTAACATCATCGCCATCTTTCTACAAAGTCTATGTATCAAGCTTGGATCCGTGACTGGCCTTGATCTATCACGTGCCTGTCGTGAGTATTTGCCTAAATGGTTGAATTTGATCTTATGGTTCTTTGCCGAGTGCGCTATCATAGCTACTGATGTTGCTGAAGTTATCGGTACTGCTATCGCGCTAAACATTTTGCTACACATCCCACTGGCTGCCGGTGTTGTGATGACCCTGATTGACGTCTTCTTCGTCCTGATGGCATATAGACCAGGTTCCTCTTTAAAGTTTGTTAGATTCTTTGAATATGCTGTGGCATTACTGGTGCTCGGTGTTGTCATTTGCTTCTGTGTCGAATTAGCCTATATGCCACCAGTGAATGTTAGACAACTTTTCAGAGGCTTTGCTCCTTCTAAGACAATGTTCCAGGGTTCCAACATGCAGAATGCATTAGGTATCTTGGGTGCCACTGTGATGCCTCATTCTTTGTTTTTGGGTTCAGGTTTAGTTCAACCAAGACTGCGTGAATATGATACTGAAAATGGTTATTACAAGCTAAACGAAGATGAGGACCAAGAAGAGGCATATTATCAATATCGTCCAACGTCAAAGGCCATCAAATACGCCATGAAATATTCTATTGCCGAGATGGCTGTCACTTTATTCACCTTCGCTCTGTTCGTTAACGCTGCTATCTTGATCGTTGCCGCCGCATCTTTATACGGTACAGAAGCTGCTAATGATGCTGATTTATTCGCTATTTATAAATTATTACGTCAACAAGTGGCCCCTGTCGCTGGTACAATTTTCATGCTTGCTTTGCTATTCTCTGGCCAAAGTGCAGGTATTGTATGCACCATTGCTGGTCAAATTGTATCGGAAGGCCATTTAAGCTGGACAATTGCCCCATGGAAAAGAAGAATTGCAACAAGATGTATTTCAATCCTTCCTTGTTTAGTGATCACATTGTGCATTGGTAGATCTGGTCTTTCTGAGGCCTTGAACGCTTCGCAAGTGGTGTTGTCTATTTTATTACCATTCTTAACTGCTCCATTGATTTATTTCACTTCAAGAAAGAAGTATATGCGCGTTGAAGTGACAAACGAGGATATTTCAATGGTGGATTTAAACCCTGTTGATTCCAATGAGCAAGAAGAATTAACTGAAGTCAAGCATGTTGATTACAGTAATAATTGGGTCACTATGTTCTTTGCTGTGGGTACCTGGTTGTTGATTTCTACATTGAATATCTACACGCTTGCTAAGCTCTAAAACTCATGATTATTGGGAATCTTCTTGGGTACCAAACGCATTTTAGAAACGGTCATATTAACTATTTTTAATTGTCTTGTAGTTTTGGTTTAGACGTATCTCGGTAGTAAGTAGACTACTAGCGCTCCATTACCTGCTATGAGACCCGTAAGCTTTTCAGCAAAGGAATGGAAATGCGTACTGGTGATGAGCAACATCCACCACCATAGCGCCAATAACGCAATGACAGCAAATGAACTGGACTTGACAATCAGCAATGTCTTTGTTTTCAAGCCATTTGCATCTTCAACTTTCTTGAAATCATCTCTAAGCTTTCTAAACTCATACTCTAAAAGTCCTGCTTCTATGAGCTCAAACCATATCATAATTGAGCTGTGAACAAGCAGGAATACATGGCCACTAGGATCATGACCACCAATCCACTGGCCACTCAGTTTGCGGCACACTAAACTGCCAATATTACCCTGAACCTGAGATCTCACGGTATGGCTGTCATACTGACAAGCACCGCCTGTCCACATGAATATCCTGTCCATGATCGGTAGACCAAAGCACCATTGTGTGAAAAAGTACCACCATAGTGTACTGACACTGACTCTGACGACAAATGATCTCAAATTGATCCGTTGATGGTTCCGTATTAAAAAGTAAGCCATCACCAACACAGACCAGAACCAACCCTTTTTAACGAACAGCTGGTTGACTATGTTTTTCTTGTTATTATAGTAGCTCACCTCGGCATTGGAGTTGGTGATATGAAGCAATTGACCTAAAAGAACCGTGAATGGGTATATAGCCAGCACTGCCAGCTCTGCAGGTTGTAAGTGGTATTTCCGTTGTATAATATGGAACCATCTCTTGACAGTGATAAAGTGACTTGAGTAGACGTGGTCCAGAGCCATTTGGATTGAAATGCTCCAAATGTGGCAAATGTCAAACAAAGTTGAGATTTGGCACCAAAATTATTGAAATCGTGTTAACAAGTGGGTTGGTGTTCGGATGTCTTGTCTTTTCCACTGAAAGTGAAGAAAGAAACTGGCTACTGCTTTTATTCGTTGTTGTGAATTCATTTCATTAGCGAGTCATTAGCGAGTCTTTTCTCTCAATTCAACGTCAGAATATGGAACAACTTCCGAGCCGCTGGGAGGTGGAGCTAGAATTTGTCCAGGCATTGTCCAATTTACAGTACCTGAACTTTCTGGCACAAAGTAAATACCTCGAGGATGACAAGTTCCTGGCGTATTTAAAATATCTTGAATACTGGAGAGAGCCGCAGTACGCCAAATTCCTGGTGTATCCCAACTGTCTTCACGTACTGAGTCTGCTACAGAGCGAAGATTTCAGACAACAGATCCTGAGGGCTGATGTTGCTGGTGTGTTGATGAACGATATGGTGAACAGATGGAAGGAACCGCAACACACTTTTGCTGCCACCCCACTGGGAGAAGAGAAGAAAGAGGAGACTAACGGGGAAGCCAACGGAAACGGGGAAGTCACCGAGGACAAGAAGGAATTTCCTAACTCCACCGCTGTTTAGAGCCAGTATTTTAATGTGTTAACGACCGGTTTATGCTTTTTTTTGTAGCGGGTCTAACTGCCATTCTATCACGTGCCGATAAGTGTGTGGCTTCTGATTCGCGAAATCGGTTGATATATACAGATGTATACATCCCGGGTCACCAGCACTGGAGCTATCATGAGCCAATTAGGCACTTCAGAGACCATCCTGGCAAAGAAGCAGGCAAGCACTTTCCTGGCTTGCGACAACTGCCGTCGCTCCAAGTTGAGATGCAATACTGGGCCTGTAACTGAGGGAATGTGCTAACGTTGTACGAGACAGAACCTGAACTGTATCTATACACCAAAGCCCAAAGCCCTCACAGCTCAAGAAAAAGGCCAGGCTGCACTCCAAGGGCTCATCAGAGCTCTATGACCCTGTCTGAATACCTCCAGGGTACCATCCATAACTACAACCGGAGTTCAGAACCCGTTGTCCCCTCGTTGTCCCCATCAACTGGACCCTCTGATTCTACCATCTAAGGCCGTCCTTGTCGAAATCTTGAGCCATACTACTCCAGGTTAGTACCGAAGTATGCCTTTGACACGCTGTGCATCCAACGTATCCAGTCACTTGCCATCCTATCTGCTCATTAATGAACCGAGGGAAACTCTGCAAGATCGTATCTATATATCGGTATTGCTGCTCGTATGGGATCTGTGCTGTAAGAACGGTAAATGTCACACAGATGATAAAATCCAGTACACAGACGCTAAGCACCGCTTAATAAGTTTGTAATCCAAGAGAAGGACGATCTGGTCAGTTTATATGATGGATCGCTGCAATTCTAGTGGCAGAAACAGATCGCATGCTATCAAGATCGAAGACATTGAGATCCCGCTACCTTGCCCCAAAGGAAAACTTCACACACGGTGTGGAAATTGAATACCCAGCATACGTTGACTGTTTCACAATCTTGGATAAACTTACAACGTTGGACTTCACTATTACAGCTTACGAACTTTGGTTTAAGATTGCCAAATGGGTTGGTGAAACTGGTTCATTGAACGAAGCAAGAAGTCCAAACGACCCAGAATCGATATTCAATAGACTGTACAATGATTTGAACTTGTTGAAGGAGAAACTTCCAGACGCAGCACACTTGAGTAGCATCAATGGTCATCTGGCATATTCAAACCTGAATTTTGGGTACTTACACCAGTTGTTATTCCTATGTGGGATCTTTCTGAACAGAGAGTACTTACTCTACATTCTTTCAAGCAATTCTGCGTGACTCCTTTTACACCTTTTGAGTTCCCGCATGGACTTGATTTCTGAAACTTCTAGCTCTCAGAGCGTTCAAAGCGGACAGAGCCCAATTCATCAGTCTCATCAACGTCTAACCAGTTGAACCTGCTCGATGATACAGATATTGACATGTATTTTAAACATTGGGATAAGATTATTCCTAAGTGGAATGACTTTTTCATTGAAAACATTCAATGGATCAGTTGAACAGTTATATTTGAGGGAATGAATATGGGATTAATGATTTATGTTTAATGACAGTTTGCAGGCGAATTATGGTTTACTGGGAGTGTATAAAAGTACGTAATAGAGATTTGATACCAGCCGTACTGTAGATAATGCTATAGCGCACTATTGGCCAACAAAGCTTACCCTTTAGTACAGGTGATGATGGTTTCTTGGGCTAAGATGAATAAATTGTTCATATATGACCTACGGCCCACAAGTTTTTGTCCCAAAGACAGTGCGAATGTAACTAAACTCTAAGAGGCTATCCATTGATTTAATAATGTGACGCTTGGCCTTTCAATGATGTTTGTAAGTTTACATTATATGTCAAGTTGTGTTGTTTTCAATTGTCTTTCAAATCCATGCTTACCTCACTTACATTTAATTCACCTAAATTTCCCTCGATATACAGAGTAAAGGTAGTTAGAGGTGAAGTTCACTCCCTTAAAACTCCCTGAGTACCTTTATATCCACATAAGTCTTCAATTTCAAGCTTGGGGAGAGTTTTCTGAATTTCTTCATTTTCTTGGCCACAGTGTATACTGAAAGAGCCGGTTTGAGCCTCCAGGCGGTTGTATAGTGTAGTGGTTATCACCTTCGGTTTTGATCCGGATAACCCCGGTTCGAATCCGGGTACGACCTTTTTTTACTTTTTGGAGATAAAACACGTTATAGGCACTACAAGGCAGTTCTGTTTAGACGGTGAGTAAGATCAACCTAAAAATCAAAAGGGATAAGCAAAGCATCTTGGGTGTGTGCAGTGAATAATTGTGCTTAAATGCTATGAAACGACTTCTCTTTCCAAGCGAATGAGAGTTTAAGCCATTCAATGAGAGATCAGGGTTGCGTATAATTCGAATTCGCGGAAATCACATACGCGTAACTTCAACATTTAATAACAGACGCGTAGCTGGACTTCAAGTGAAAACAAACAATATCGAAGAAGTGAACTCGCTGCTTGCAATGACGACCGACACTGCGCCAAAGGAGAGTCGTCGCTCTAGAAGAATCCAAGAGCTAAAGTCGTCTCAACCAGTCGACTATGACGATAACACAGATGAGGAAGACAAGGACGAAGACTACGAAAGTGCGGACGAGGAGACCTCTCGTAAGCGAAGATCCAAACAGTCAAAGAGTACTAAGAAGGCTAAGACTGCCGACAAGGAGAAGACGTACACAGAACTGCGCGATGCTTTTGAGGACCACTACCTATTTCAAGCTCTGAACGACTCTGACTCCTCAATCACTGAGCTGGCCACCGAATGGGTTGATCAGTATGAAAAGGATAGAGATTGTGCTAAGAAGGACATTATCAATCTGATGCTAAACGCTGTTGGCTGCTTCACTACCATTGAGGAGCATGACGTTTCTAACAATGAAAGTGCCTCTGATACTGCTGGTGAGATTCAGACATTCTTCAAACGCCAGAAAGTTCATGAATTCTATTTGGTCTCCAAGAAGAACGAGTACAAGCACTTGAAGAGGAACTACTTGACATTCGTGACACAAATTATCACAATCTGCGATGAGAAAGGTCTGCTGTACAAGGGTATCGTTCCAGAAGAGGAAAGAGAAGAGGAAGAAGAGGAAGAAGAAGAAACCGCGGCTGAGGAAGGAAATGTCATGGAAGACTTGTTGATCTGGTTCTCAGCTTTCTCAGTCTCTTCAGTTAGAGCTTTGAGGTTCATTGCATCAATCTCATTATTCACCATCCAAACTGCCTTGTGTAAGATTGCCAAAAAGAACACTACATCATTGGAAAACTTCAAGCTGCAACTCCAAAAAGAAGAAGCTAAGAAGCAAACTGCCGCTACTAAAAAAAGAATTGATGCTATTGACAAGAACATCACTGACTTTACCAAACAAGGGGATATCATATCCTCATTTATCACCGATATTGTCAATACTACTTTCATCCACCGTTTTAAAGATTCAGATCACTTAATAAGAGCTGAAGCAATGTTGTCATTAGGTGAATGGATTGAAATCAACCCTGAAACTTTCTTTAAAGTCACTTATTTGAAATACCTAGGCTGGGTCCTATCAGACGCTAATTCGTCAGTTAGATTGCAAGTTGTGAAGACATTGGTTAAATTACTTAAACACAATGGTTCCAACATGACAGGTTTAAGACAATTCTTCGAGAGATTCAAGGCCCGAATCATCGAAATTGCATTCTATGACGTCGATCACAATGTGAAGACCAACTCTTTGCAACTATTGAGTGAGATCAATAAGATTGGCTATTTAGAAGACGAAGAAATCTCCAAGATTACGTCCTTGATATTCCAAATCCAAGACAAGAGATCGCTACCGTTGATTGCAGGTTTCATTCAACAGGTTGAAAGTGATAGAACTAACGAAATTGTTGACTCTTTGACGGATAGTATTGGTAAACAGAATAGTTTGCCTATTGATGCTGCTGAACTGATCAAGATCCGCACACTAATAGAGATCTTCGAAGAAGCCAAATCGTCCTCTAACAAGGCTGATATTTCATTTGCTAATATTTCAAAGATCTTGTTCGGTTTACCTCGCTACAAATATACTCAGGAAGGTCTGATAAAATACTTCTTACTAGACGCCAGCTCTATAAAGAAGGTCGATAAGAAGCTTCTGAAAGCAATTGAGTTGAATGACTCCCAAAGTGGAATCCTGTTTGAGTTGATTCACGGTGCCCTCTTGAAGCTAAAAGAAGATGGTGATGAGAAACGAGAAAAACTGAAAACCGTCAATGATGAGCCATTGAATGTTGAAGGTATTTTGAAGTATCTACTGGCGATTTTGAAGAAGATCGAAACCAATGAAGAACAATTCTCCACATTCATCAAAATTTTCCAAAATTTCCCACTACAGTACTTTGAAAACAACAATGAGACTGAGATCTTCAAACAGATCCACAACATCTTTATCAAATTCTTCAAAAACAATAACATCACCAATTTGAAATCAGAATACTTGATTTTGTTAAATTCCTTGAAAAATACCACAGAATCCTCGGTTCTGGATGAACTGAATACTTCCTACAAGAGTATTATTTCTGAGCTGACCATCGAGTTTCGTAATTTTATCACAGATGATGACTTCGAACCTTTATCCCCAAATTGGAGTCAAATTTACGAAGATTACATTTTCAAATTGTTGGTGCTGGGCGTTTTTGAAGATATCACTGAGTTTGAAAAGAACTATGAAGATATCAGAAATAAGATCTTGATCACATTACAAGACTCAGAGATTACTAAGGAGGACACGACTAAGGTTTCCTCTATATTCAAAATTTTCTTGTCCATTGTTTCTTGGAAGACCAATTTCCTCTTCACTACTACAAATTCATTAGATGCCGAAAAGGAATTATCAATTGTTCCTAGCTTGCTTGAAGACCTGTCAGACTTGATTAATGAAACTGGTTTGTTGCTACCGTTGCGCTGTGAGATCTCCATTACTTACATTGATATAATTACAATTTTGTCAAACTTCTTCAAGGCTTATAAAGATTCAAGAAAAACCAATTTGTCTAACATTAACAGATTCAAAGAATTAGAACTATCATCACTTGAACTTTCCCAATCTATCAAAGACTCACTATTGAACTTATTTTTATCTAAGGAGGCTATCTTTGCAAACTTATCCAATCTTGATATAGAGAGGGAAGATGACGAAGATGTGAATTTCAACTCTTTGAGACCAGAAAATGAAGATGATAGTTCCAAATGGGAAGCTGAGAAATCGTTGGCTGTATTTACCACCAAGTTACTAAGCTTGAAGAAGCTTGAGCTATTGCAAGATAACGATAGATTACTGAAGAGAGTAAAATTGAATGAAGAAGAGTTGGGTGAGCTATTCCAGAGTATTGTTGAAGAGAGTGATACCGAAGGAGCAGATGAAGCCTTCGAATCATTGGTTCCCGAAGCTAAAAAAGAGTCTCATCCAGACCCTTTTGAGAATGTCCATGATATCCCTGTTATAGCCATGGAAGATTGATTCCAAATTTGGTTTCAAACTCACCCACTATTTTAATGCTATGTCTGTTATATTATTGCCCTTTTCGTAACTAAAACACCCCAAGGCATTCCCATGACCGGCTTCAATGAATCTGAAACTTACTCAACCCCATTGGGCATGTGCATCACCGTTCAAAGCTCAGCTGCTTTTTGTTTGTGCTCTGGAAGAGAGTTATGTAATATTTCCTAATCGGGAAGGGACAATGGAACGAGATGAGGTTTGTTTTGAGATGCATCATTGGAAGAAACAGTGGATATTTGGTGTGTTTGTGAGGCAAATGGGAGAGCTTCGGGTATTTGGAGGGAAGAACAGAGACACTGTCCGTACTGTGAGCTGGTAATGTGGTTTTATGGCTATCTCTTTGTGGTCTTTGGTGTCTACATAATAACCCAAAGTGGCAATTATCTTTGACAGGTACCAAATCAGATCTTGAAAGCAAATCGGCGATTCCATGCAGGATGTACAGAATGTACAGCTTCCAATTTCCCTTCTATTGTGCTTTCCCAATCGAGTGGTTCATCGACAGACTTGGAACTGAACATGAAGCGAGATATATAAGCACTGAAATGTCTCACCTCGAGCTCTGTGCCTCTTCAAAACACCTTCCAAACCCACACACAATACTATAGTCGACATGCTTTTGATTGATACTGCTGTTTTCTTACTCACTCTGCTGGTCACTGCTAATGCTGGTGTTGTTAAATACAATATCGTGAACAAGCGTGACACTACTAAATATGTTCAGCCTGTCACTGGTGGGTTTGCCGCTACAATTCAAGTCGGTAACCCTCCACAAGACGTCCAGGTTGGCTTTGATACTGGTTCCTTTAATCTCGTTGTTCTAGCTGAAAATGTTACTTGTGATGAGGGCTCTTGTCCTGGTACATTCAATGTTGCTGATTCTTCCTCTGCTAGAATAACCAACCAAACATTTTCGTTCCAATATAGCGGTGGTGATGGAGCCCATGGTAATATGCTTTATGATACCGTTACTGTTGGTGGCCTGGAAATACGTGGAGCCCCAGTTGGTTACTCTTACGGGGAAACTGTTGACGGTTATGCTGTTTTTGGTTTGGCTGATCGTGATTCGTTACAGACACCTCTGAAGAGTATGGTGAACTCGGGTGCGATCTCCAGAAAAGTCTTTTCAACCTATACTATTCCTTCTGGCGATGGTGCTGTTGTTTTTGGTGGTGTTGACACTGCAAAGTATTCTTCTCTAGGGACCGTTCCATTCACCACCGATGGACAAGGTGTTCCTTACTATGTTGAAATTTCAGCAATCTCCACTTCATGTGGTCCCGTCGTTTCAAACAAGTTCACTGCTATCCTAGACACTGGTTCTGATGCTAATATTGTCCCAAATGATGTTTTCCATGAAATTCACCAGAGCTTTAAGGGTAAAGTTGCAAGTGAGCCAATAGCTGACTTACCAAATCCTGAGAGTTATGTGTTCAAGTGTAAAGATGCTCATCCATTACTTGTTGACTTTTCAGGTGCTATTGTGGAGATCCCAGTACAAAATTTCCTTTTGCCATTGACCTCTAATGGGAGCCCTCTATTGGATGAAGAGAAGGACGAACTGTGCTCTACAATGATTTTCAACAACTTGAACGAAGGTATGTATATTTTTGGTTCTAACTTTTTGAATGGTCTTTACATTGTGTGGGATTTGGACAGCAAGACACTCTCATTAGGCAACACAATTGATACCACTGAAGAGAACATTGTGGAGTTGACTGATTCAACGATCCCAAAAGCTTTCACTGCTCCTGGGTCTTCCAGTGTTGTTGGTATTTCCACTACTAATGCTGAAACAACTACTCTCACCGCCGAATCTATTTCTTATGGATTCTTGACAACTTCCATTGCTGAAATTGCCTGTACCTTGGCTGTTGAGAGCTCTTCACCTACTTCTACTGGTTTTTCATTCAGCTTGAGCTCTAGCTCCTTTGCATCTAAGCTCGTTGTCAGCACTGGTGAAGACGGAATCATCACTCGACATCAATCAACTACTGTTACCGCCCAATCTGCTACCTGTTTAAAATGTGAAACTTCCAGCTCCCGCTCAAGCTCCAGCTCCAGCTCAAGCTCAACAGTCTCCACTATCTACAGATCTGCAACAACAACTGTGACATCATTCACCTGTTTGGCTTGTACAACTATCTCCCCAAGGTCTTCCTCTGCTTCTCCATCCTCATCAACCACCACATTGCTACCAGAAAGTTCAGTCAGCACCGCTTCCTCAAGCTCCAGTGAATCATCTTCCATTCCAGCGATAACCTCGACCTCAACCTCATCATTATCATCTTCCCCATCATCTTCCCTAAGTTCAACCTCAAGCAGTTTCTTTCTCACCACCCCTAGTGAATCCACCTTTGTGTTATCCTCTTCAAGCAGAAGCTCTCCAGTGGTACCATCCTCAACAACTTCAAGTCTTTTCACGTCAAGCTCTGAATCTTCTTATAACCCTGTCTCCAGCACAACCAAATCCACCGTTGTCACAACCACTTCCTTCACTTGCTTAAGCTGCTCTGCAAGCTCAATGATTATTTCATCTTCCTCTCCTCTTCCAACAACATTGATTGAGACTGACTTCCTATCTTCAACTCTAACCTCAACAATCACCTCTTGTTCAGAACACAACTGTTTTGTCTCCTCCACATCAATTACTTCTGAAAGTTCTTCTGAATCATCTGTTGAAACATCTGCCCCAGTAACACTCACAAGTGCCGTTTCTTCAGAGATCTCATCATCATCATTCTCAACTATTGCACCAAAAGAGTCAACTTCCTACTCATCCACAGAGATTTTATCTCCTGAATCCTCCTCTTCTTCCTCCTCCTTTGGATTCTCCTTGGTCTCAACTCCAGGATCATCTGAACAACCTTCAACCACTGTCACTACAATCTGCACTGTCACTACAGATTCTATTACCAATATTATCACCAGTACCATTGTTGTGCCTTCTATTCCAACTGATACTATTACAACTTCTTCGATAACTGTGAACACTGAGACCACTGAGGCCACTGAGACAAATAAGACCATTGAAACTACTAATGCTGAGGTCACAACTGGATCTACAACTGCTGAAACTATCTATTCCACCACCCAGATAAATGAATCAAATCCAACTACTGGTGATAGTTCTGCCTTGACCAGCACTGAGTTAGAACCAACACCAATCGACTCAACTGCAACACAAACCTCACAAATAACAATCACACAAACGGCCTTAACATCCACCACTGGCTTTGATACACCAGCTATCTCGACTTCCACAGAGGATTCCAGTATTCCAGCTGTTTCAACATTCGAGGGCTCTGGTAACTCATTGGGAATCTCATTATTGCTAGTTGTTGCTCCATTCTTGCTTTAGCTTCTCTTGAGATGGGTTAATGATATTTTATTCAGACATAAAATAGATACTAATCAGTTGTAACGGATCGTAGTGACTATTCTTGAAGAACTTTTCATGTGTCAATTACTCTTCTACAAGGACAAGGTTAACAAGTTCAACAGTGTCACAAAAAGGTTGAGATGGCCCATTCATCACCTTCCTCATGACTCCGCAACCTTTTAAGCTTGTTACACACGAAACCAGTAAAGTATTAGTGCTCTTACTATTGAATTCTTCTCTGATAACATAACTTTTACGATACAATCCTTGAAAAATTGTTCACGTCTCTTCGAAAGAAATTTACTAGAGCACACTTCTAGTATGAGAATATCTCTACCTTGCACAGTTATGCCCAGAGTTCACTTTCCATTAGATGGTGTACTCGTTGACTTCGTCCTATCAAGCACCACCAAAACATCGAATAACCATCAAATGTGGAGAATCGAAGCTTGAAGTTGAGAGGCACTGCTGTCCTCTACTGCAGGATTCTATCTGGAATGGAGCGCATTTCAGTTCATTCTCATATTAGTCTCTAAAATTCCCTTACGGTGTATATTCCATCAGGCCAACAGTCTCAAAATGGCACGGTCCTTTCTATCTATCTCCACAGATCCTTCGCATATCCTTCAGTGACAGTTTCATCATCGCCATACAAGTACTGCCAATCAGTGAACCCGCCCTTCAATACCCAGACGTTCTTATCGTTGACAGATCTTAGGTATTTCAAGGCAGCTGAAGGACCACGCTGCTGCGACAACGCGCAATGAAAGATGACATCTTGGAACGGTTCGGTAGTTTTGATCAGATCCGGAAGTGTTGACGAGAGTGAAGACGAAGCATAATGCTTAGAACCTTTGATATGGCCCTTCGTTACGCTATTAGTAATGTGTTTCTATCTCCAAATAGGCCCCAGTACTCACTCCGATGTAGTCGCTGTCTCTCACATCTACAACGAGGAAATTGTTGCCCTGATTCGTGGACCCTTGGGAGATCCACTGCTTCAATGTGTGTGGATCTATGTATTTCAGATTGCTGCTGTTCATTTCAGCTGTGGATGAGTGAGGTTTAAAAGTGGTCTAAGGTGCTAAGTTCGGGAATAGTCAAGATTTTTTCCAGACTCGGAACAACTTTAGTTTGACATCGACGGAGGCTGGAAGGTCTAGAACAGTAATCGAACACCGGTCATGATTGTCTAGAGAGAATGTTGGCTGGTTGTGTTGATTTGATATCGGAGATACAACATATGAGTGAGTCAAACAATCAAGGCTTTTCTATATTGAGGACCTAATCTTCGTCCAATTGTTCCCTTCAAATTTCTATCCAGAAGACCCTTACATCTTTTGCGATAGAAGCTCCGCTGATCAAGTTGGATATATATACACAACACCTAATACACAGTGATAGATCACGCCTATTGCCACCTGGGCGCGTCAAACGTTTCTCCCTCTGAACTGTTCATTTTTCTTTCCTTTGTGGGGGAAGTCTACAGTTCGGATAAATTCTCATCCTATTTTTCCTATCTTTTTTGAAACATTTGAGGTCTTAGTCTTGATGTCTCGTCAGAGTGGGCCTAGTCTTAGTCTTGTCAATTTTCGGAAGGACTCTCTTCGCTCTCTCAAATCCTCTATGGGTTTAATTCACCATGGCAACGGCCAATGGACTTATTCATTACATTCAGATTGTTGTGGATACGCATGTCAGAAGGGAACATATGGGTCCTGTAAAGCTTCTTGTATATGCATAAACACAGCTATAAAGGAATTAATAATTCTAGATCAAGGTCCTTTGATCATCTCTGTCATTGCCTTCATCGTCAACATCACCATCTTCTTCCTCTTCCTCTTCTTCTTCCTCTTCCTCGTCACTATCCTTCGTGCTATCACTCTCATTCTCTTTATTCTTTTCCAGATCGCTATCGTTCTTGACCATCCAATCTTTGAGGCTAGCAATGAAACTTGGAGACTTTTTTACTCTCTTGTCACCCGTGAAGGACTCTGCGAATCTTTCAGCTGGCTCATCATCACTATCATCACTGTTGTCCTTCTTCTGCTTCCGTATAGATTTCTTCAATAGGTATTCCCTGACCTCAAAGTATAAGTCTCTTGATGCATTGTTTATGTTGTTGTTGGTCTTCTTCCAGTATGTTCTGAATTCGTTGATGTGCTTCTTAAATTCCAATTCGTTTTTTTTCAGCCACGAAACGTTCAATTCTTGTCTTGTTGCACCACGAGCGAAGTTTCTCATCAAATACTTGTCATAATCTCTAATGATTTTGGTGATAATGTCAGAAGTCGAAATACCTTCAGTTCTCTGTGTTGTTAAAAACATTCCTCTTTCCTTCATTGGCTTGTAAATATCATCTGAATCAGCAGAGGCATAAGGTAAATCATCATGGGCAACGTAATCAATCTTGTGTTTCTTCAAAAAGTCAGTGGTGACACACCATGGAGCGTCCTGTATGACTTCGTCAACCCATTTGCAATGTTTCAAAGTCTCTACACGTTGATAGTCAGACAGCACGGTTAGCCCTTTCCTCTTATGCGTCTCCACGTCTGATGGGATACCAACAATCAACACAGCATTTGGCAATGCCTTCTTGGATTGCTCCAATTGTCTCATATGTCCCAAATGAAACAAGTCAAAGACACCATCGGCATAGATACGCACAGGACGGTCCTTAGGAGGGATGTTGAACCTATAACCTGTAGGTCTGAACTTTCTCAAGTCCTCGGACAATTCAGCATCATACTTGGCCTCTTGCTCTAGGAACTTTGCTCTGGAAACATCAAGTTCAGTCTTTCTCTTTTTATGGGGTTCCTCGTCGTCCGAGTGGCTTCTTTTCTTTGAGAACAGGTTGCTGAGAGAAGATGTTCTCAGAATTGAAGGGGTAGATTCTCTGTCTGACATGGTTTGACAAGTTGAAAGGCAGGATTGGAGAATTTCAAGTATCTTTGTGCAGCGTTTTGACATGGATGTTTCAAAGAATTCGCTAAAAAGAAGACATGTGACAAACCGACAAGTTCCGGGAATTCCGAGGTGCTGATTTGGCACGTGACAGGAGATGCTTGCTTATAATCAACCATCATTAACAATAAGTATGACCAATAACAGGCTACACATTGATATTCCAAATTATTAAACCATTTTTTGATCCTTATTATACAAAAACACTAGAAATACAAAACCTGTAAACCCCTCAAGGATTTGAAATTCATTACGACATTAAAAGAGTATACCATCAAATCTAGAAATCTTCATCAAAGGCAAAGGCATTGGAAGATTCTGTCTCTTCCTTCTTGTTGGTACTAGCCATGACACCGGCCTTTTGATAATCTGAGACCCTCTTTTCGAAGAAGTTGGTTTTACCAGCTAGGGAAATGTTTTCCATAAAGTCGAATGGGTTGGTAACGTTGTAGAACTTTTTGTTACCTAGGGCAACTAATAATCTATCAGCACAGAATTCAACATATTGGCACATCAACTTGCAGTTCATACCCAATAATGAGGCAGGTAGGGCATCAGTGAAGTATTCTTCTTCAATGGTGACTGCTTCAGTGATGATTTTTTCAACGATGGATGGTTCTGGTTTGTGTTTCAAGTGAGCGAATAACAAACAAGCGAAGTCAGTGTGTAAACCTTCATCACGACAGATCAATTCGTTGGAAAAAGTTAAACCTGGCATCAAACCTCTCTTTTTCAACCAGAAGATAGAAGCAAAAGAACCTGAGAAGAAGATACCTTCAACAGCAGCAAAAGCAACCAATCTTTCAGCAAACAAGGCCTTTTCATCTGAGATCCAACGTAGAGCCCAGTCGGCTTTCTTTTTGATGCATGGGATGGTTTCAATGGCATTGAACAAGTATTCAGCTTCCTTTGGATCTTTGATGTAGGTATCAATTAATAATGAATAGGTTTCGGAGTGAATGTTTTCCATCATGATTTGGAAACCGTAGAAACATTTGGCTTCTGGGATTTGGACTTCAGCAGAGAAGTTTTCAACCAAGTTTTCATTAACGATACCATCAGAAGCAGCAAAGAAGGCTAGAACTCTTGAGATGAAGAATCTTTCGTTTTCAGTCAATCTGTTGTTCCAGTCATGTAAATCCTTAGATAAATCGATTTCTTCAGCGGTCCAGAAGGAGGCTTCAGCCTTTTTATAAGCTTGCCAGATTTCATGGTATTTAATTGGGAATAGAACGAAACGACGTTTGTTTTCAACTAGTAAAGGCTCGTCTTTTTCAGCTTCTTTCAATTGAATTCTATGGGATTTGTGTCTGGCTAAAAAGGCCTCGTGGGCTTTGTTGTATTCTTCTAGGTCCTTTTCATATTGAACTGGGTCTAGCACTTGGTCTCTAGCTTCAGCGGATAGACCTTTCTTCATTTCATGAGCGGTAGTCAATTGAGCGGTGAGGTCCTTTTTGGCGGTTTCCAAGTCTAGACCTTCCAGAACTCTGGCGGTTGCTTTTGATGGGGTTTCTTGGATTGACATTGCGGTTGTTGTTGTTGTTGATGGTGCTGATGGAGGAAAAGTTATCAGCTTTGTGGTTTCAATTGAGGAATCCAGCTGGGTTTTTATACCAAAACGCGTGAAGAGTGGAAATAAAAAGTGGCGAGACGCGTCAGGAAAAGATTTTTCTCCTTTCGCGTAGGCAAAAAAAAGAAATTTCATATTGGTTAGGGCACATACACATAGAAACAGGGCCAAAAGAGACGGAGGAAAGATCAAATTAAACTGAGGAGATTCCGTGTTATATTCAGGGTACAAGGATGTGTTTGCATTTCAGTTGACCTGGCACCGACACGGTCAGTGTATGTCTTCAGCCCCCCAAACAACGCGGTCAGCTGAGGGTTGAGCATAATTTTGACCGCGTACGACTTTTACGCGTCTTGTTCGCGTTTCAGCACCCAAATTGGACGTGTACGTGTCTGTTTTGGGAAATCGGAGGTTGAAAAAGTAAACAAAGCGAGAATAAAAACAAACTCAGGGTGGAAACTGGGTGTCCAAGCAAGTCTCAGGGTTCTTTAGACACACAAGTCATTGGCTGGTTTGAGGGTGTAGTTGTGCCTCTAATTTTGTGCCTCTAATCTGGGCTCTATCTAACATTGGTCTTCCCAAACACGATTCTCTTTTCTCTCTCTTTCATCAGCCTGCACATTGCCCATTTTCAAGACTTGATCTCCTAAATATCCAGCTTACAAAGCGACGCAGCCTTCGTAGTGCAACACTACGCTGCTCATCTCTCAGAAACCCGACTAATTATTCAATCTCTCATCAACTGTTCTTATGGGACGTTTGAATGAGTTCACTGTTATTGGCTTCACGTTCCCAAAGCCCTCAAACTGATGCCAGCCGAGACCCTTAGTCCTTTTGTCCTCAAGCTCACTCCGATATTAGTTGATGCTCCATTATCAAAGATTCTGCAAAGGTTAGAAATTACACGCTGTAGTAACAGCTTGTCCCCTGCTAATCACAGAAATTCTACCTATTTCTGAACGGATAATACTCGTTAATCTTTGTTGTGGACAACATATCCATGGAAGATAGGGCAACATGTTGTGTAGAGAACATTAGTTACACCAATTCTGATTCTGCCAGGAAGGTGAATGTTCAACACTGAGTAAACTTCTGAGACATAAAGCACTACTGTCTTTTGTCCGTCGTCTTCAGATTTTCTGGGTTGAGTAGTATGGAGCATAAATTGAGGCAAAAAGGACTCCACCTGTTCATGAACTACTAATTGTATATGCTCAGTGGGAGACTTGAGTTAACACCCACTAAATAACCTCTAGCTGCACTAGCCAGTGGCAGAAGTAAAGTGCCAACATATGAGACTCTAGAGCCACACTCCATGATTGATTCTTAATGTGTTAATTCCTCAATATGTTTTTCATTTCACCGCTCTTTCTTTTCTGGAGATTTGAGAAAAATCGAAACTAACCACAACCTCAATAGGAGAACGAGAATGGATGAAAACCTGCGCTCGCTGCTCCAAAAGGAGCAGGAAGATTCTCTTCTATCCTATTTTGGTGAGTCACTGCTCCTCTAACTGCCCCCCTCTGACTTGAACCACCGTCTACTAACCACATAAAGCCGGTTTGCATACAATCTCCCAGTTGTTTGATCAAGGGAATGCCAAACAGATAAGACTCTTGATAAGGGTATTGGAACAGAAAAAGGCAAAGTTTAGCGATGCTGAGTTAGCAATTGTGGATTCAGGAAGGAACTCTAGAGAATATTTGATTAGCTATGCTGACTCGTTGATTGCAGAAGGTGCTTTCGAAGAGGCTATTGGCGTCCTGGAGGTCTGCTTAGGTGAGTTTAATGAAGATGCTGTTCAAGACGAAGTTGACAAAGTATACGAAAAAGAAGAGGTCAAAGTTAAGACTAATGGTGAAGAGGCACTGGATGGTGCTAAGATGTCGAAGCCGTTGAATGCTGAAGACACGGAACGTCAAAACTTGAATGAAAACCTGAAGAAACTAAGTGAGATCAGTGACGAAGACCTAAGGGCAAGAAAAGAAGAATGTAAGAGAAAGGTAAAAGGCGTTGTAACATCAGATGAGATCAATGATGTTATAAAGGGGATAATGGGGGAAGACAAAGATCTCGATGTTGCATTTCCTGAACTTCCCACGGCTACTCCTGTCCAAAAAGAGGAACCCCCAATTGAGGATGAAAATGACCACACTGCCTTCAACGAATTCGAAAATACCACACAAAAATCGGAAATATCTAAAGACCTTTCCAAGATACACCACCATAGGGATTTCACCAAAGATGACATCAACAAGTTTTTGACCAATGACCAGATTATTGAAACTGCTCAAAAACAGGCAAAATTAGGACTCTCAGCCTTGAACTTTGAAGATGTGACAACTGCTGTTGAAAGCCTGCGGCTTGCAATGCAAGCATTAGAGAAGTATCAATCAATAGAGCCGTGAAACTCTCAGAAGTAATATATTGGCGGGTTTTAAGTTGAATTGTAAGAGAGCACCGTAGGCACACTCCTTATGGCTGGGCGATTGAAGAAAGATATTTCTTATTAAATCTAACCTATCTGTTGATGCTTTTAGCGGCGTTCTATTATGTTTATGTATTTTGATTTTGCCGCTTCATTAAGGATTCCAGTGCAGCTAGAGGCTTCAAAAGCATGTCCAGGCTCGAGCTCAAGGGTCCAGATACACCTTTGGGCTTTGCCCATAGCTTAAATTCAAGATCTATTGTTATTTCCTTCAGTCAGTTAAAGAACTTATTAGGCAATCTTAGGCGATCTATCATTTACAAGTGAGTTCATCTACTTTATTTTGATATTAGTTCTTCTAGTTCGAGTGTAATCTAGCTTCCCTATCTGTCAGTTTTTGTACCCTCTCTGT